>PVLD010004424.1:0-125414 GCA_004027595.1 Dinomys branickii
TTTGGGGACTTTGTAGGCAAGTGGTCAAAACTGGAGTCCATACTCATAAGTGAAATAAATCAGCGATACATGTGCAGGCAACGTATTGTATCACTGGTGTAAGAACCCGAGCGTGGGAATATAAACTAAGAGACATGAAGGAAATCTGTTCTAAAACAAAGAACAGATGGGATGAGGGAAAGGAGAAAAGAAAGAGACAGAAATGTATGTATGTACATATGAATATACATATATGCAGGAGGGGTAACATCGTTCTACTATTGTATTATATCACTTAATGCTAAGGAATAATTGATGACGGGTTATTTGATCAATATTGTATGTCTGTATGTATTATCCTGAACACACACTTCGAAGATATCAATATGCAACGCAGCAACTATTGGTGGTTTTTTGTTGTCGTTGTTGTTGTTTGCCTGTTTTGTTTTCTGTCTTTGGATGTTTGGTTTTTGTGTTTTTCTGTTGTTGAGAGGATTAATGGTCTGACCAATTTTGCATTTCTGTATATGGGTTCATATATTTACACTTTGAAGATATCAATGGATAAAGCAATAACCACTGTTGCGACCATGTCACCTTGTCTATAGATCAGTTGTGATTGTACTATTTTTTATGCTAATTGGTGTCTGTTTGTTAATATGTTTTTGTACTTTTATTTTTCTTTTAAATAAAAAAAATAATTTAAAAAAAAAGGAAAGAAAATACTGTAGTAATCAGGGCCAGAGTCATGGGCATGTGACCATTATAGTGAGATACCACCCTGTGTACAAAGGGGACCCATACTTAGTTTATTGCCAGTGCTTCTGCCTATAAATTTTTTTTTTCTGGTCTCTTTGAGACAGGGTCTTGCTATGCAGTTCAGGCTGGCCTTGAACTCACTTTGTAGCCCATGCTGGCCTTGAACTTGCAAGGAACTTCCTGCCTCTGCCTCCTGAGTACTGGGATTACAGGTGTGTACCACCATGCCCGGCTGTAAATCCTTAATAATCTTATTTTTTAACGTAAGGCCCAAGGAAATGGGAAAAACTCATGAGCAGAGGAGGCATGCAAAAATACACATCCCCCCATTCTCTCCTGGTGTTCACAACGGCCCTTGAGCCGTGCGGAACTGCAGTGGCTCACAATGCACGGGGCCTGTGAACATCAAATTGAGTGCAAGAGAAACACGGCACCTCTTTGAGTCATTATGCAGGCCTGCCGACAGTACGGAGGGGCCACACTTTCCTTTCAGACCTAAACTTGCTTTAAATGGAGAATGAAGAAGAAAGCCCTTGAGGCGCAATGATGACCGAGGGGTTCTGTCATGTCCTCCTCGGCTCTTACCATCACCTGCGGTAGCTAAGACACGAGCTGAACATGATGACATGGGAGGAAAGGACAGGCAGCACCTGCAGCTCCTGAAGCCTCCCTTATCTAGGGACAAACCTCAAGTAGAGCGAGTTGGTGCAATGCGCATGTCTCGTGTGAAACACAGTCAGTTTGGTTAGTTTTGTGGAGCATTTTTACTGTTCTGGTAAAAACTAAATTCACATACATTTATGAGCTACCAAATATGAATTGTGCAATTTTGGTGATTCTGCATATGAGATAAATGATACTATGTTTGCATTTTAAATAAAAATCAATAGCAAAATTAATGCCCATAACTCAAAGAGTTTAATTTTTCTTTACTGAGAATATTAAATAACAAAAAATACCATGCAAAGTCAAGCTTGAGAATAAAGGAAAGAAGTTTTTTCTTTCAATTTTAAGAATATTTTTTCTTGCTTTTGAACAAAGGAGTCCCATGTTTTCACTGTGCCCCAAATTATGTAGTTAGTTCTCGAGGTGGCATAATGGGTACGTTTCATTATGGTGCTGGGAATAGGTACTTGTTTATTTTAGGCTTTATTGGGAATGCCTATGATTAAGCCTGTTTATATAGCAGGTGATTACAGCGTTGTTACTGATACTAAAAGACTGAGAACCACCACATGTCTATCAAAGGAGGCTGGGTAAATCACAGGACCTCCATCCCAATGGTACTACACAAACAGAGAATGAGAAAGTGCTACAGGAGTGGGTAAGGGAGATTTCCAACACTGTTAACTGAAAAGAGGTGTGTGCAAGTGCTTTTTTTTTCCTACTAAAAAGGGAAGAAGTAAGAATATGTATTTGTAAAATCTACTCAAAGTATTAAAAAAGAACCAAGTTTGGGGATAGACATGTACTCAGCGGTAGAATGTACATTAGTGAGTTCCTAGGCTCAATCACCTCCCTGCCCCAAACTGCCAGGTTTTGGTAGGGACTAGGCCAACAAAAAGTAGACCTTGCATCTCCTTAATTACCACAATATTTTCAGTAAGTGCCAGAAAAAACACATTACCCACTTACAAACTGCCTATTCATAACGGCAATCTGAGGCAGACCATGGTTATAAGAAAGCAGTACTGCCATACAACATGGGACAGGTATTCCTAGACAGGCCATTCAACCATAGGTTGTTTACCCGGAGCCAGACACACACACACACATACACACACACACACACACATATTTACAAACCCCTACTATAAAAAAGGGATATGTAAGTAGAGTTCAAGAAATTGAATTCTATACACTATAAAGGCAAATTCTATAAAATAAGAGCTGTGAAAACTTTTTTCAGGCAGTCTTTAAAAATGAAACAAAAAGGGTAAAGGATAATGAAAAGATATCTATGCACACCCCCCCCAACACACACTGTACTGAGAGCCTACGTGAGCATGAGGAAATTACGTTCTAACCATCACTCTACACTACCCCCACGTAAGAACCGTATCATAATCTTGTTTGAGAACATGGGCTCCATGGAAGGCAAACAAACATTGTGTATTATTGTAGGTTCTCTGAAGTTTTGCAAAACTCTAAGATTTAGTGGTGGTGGTGGGGGGTAGTTTTACCTTCTACAGGGGAAAAGTGAAAGACACTCCTCCTTCACCTTCCCCCAAGCAAGGCCGCCCACTATCTTCCCTGACACCACTCCCAGCTCATGGCCACACTCCTGTTTTGCATCTAGTGAAATGTCCCCATACAGGACTTATTTCACCCTGTTATCACCATCTGTTTAAGTCTCTCTCCTTGATTAGCTCATTGACCCTCCAAGGCAAAGGCCACACCTGTGCCTCTTTCTTTCCCTAGTGCCTAACTACGGTTGGCAGCCTCTTAATAAATGTCTGCTTAAGGCCAAGTAATTTACAGCAGCAAAAGGAGTTCAGTTTCAATGACAATGACAACCAGCCTGAATATGCGATTAGAGAGACTGGTTGGGAAAGGAACAGCCTCCTGGTCAGGCCCAGGAGTGACTCACCAGCGCCATCAGAGAAAACCATGCACATTAAGGTCCAAGCAGGATGTTTGCTTCCTGCCACTGTCTTGACTCTTGCATACATAATGAATTCCTGACTCCCAAATCTGTTTCTGCTGCAGTGGACACTTACTTTTCTAAGCAGAGTTAGAAAGCACAGAGCTATATTATATTCTGTAGTTCAGCAGATGCCAGAAGTCCCAGACTTCCAACTCTGTCTACTTTCCCAGAAATCCTACAGCACCCTAAACATAGTTACAATTGCAAAGCACTTTAAAAGAAAGTCAGTCCTATTTCTACGTCCTCCCTTTAGGACCCTGGAGGGAAATAAGTGTCATCTATTTTTGTTGCTATGTAAATGAGCACTTTTGTCATGCTCTGTAAATTTTACTAAATTCTTCAAGGCCCAGTTCCAAATATCACCCCTCATGAACTTACCCTACAAAAAGAGACATCGGGTTCTCTTACAACCAAATATTTAACATTTTCCTGTGGTTTGGGTCTTTCGTTGTTCTCCACACTGCCAATATGCTTGTCTAGGGATTCTGAGTCAGAGAGTAGTTTTCCTGTTGGAAGAAGTCCCTTTTCTGCCACCCTAGGCTGAGCAGAGGTCACTCACTCTAAACTTCCCCCTCCCTGCGCTATGCTTTGCACCGGCTAAGGGTGTGTAAACACGGGTTAATAAGGCCCAGCAAGCGCAGCTGCACCTGTAACTCCTATAGTCATTCAGCCCTGCTACTGACAGCAACCTCTACTCCCTGCACTTTCTCAGCCCTGTCCTCTAGCCACAAGTCCCTTTCACTGAACTCTCCCCTCACGACCCTATGAAAGACCTCATGGTCTGTAAGAGAGTAACAGGTCTGGTCTGAGTGCCAGGACGGCCCCTCTCAGGTTTATTCCGACAAAAACCTGTCCTGTTGAGCTCACACCTTCGCTTTTTCCCTCCTTTTCCTAACACTGATGTATTGCTGTCTTCTGACAGTCCACAGCCCCTGGCCTCCCCTTAGCAGCCTGGCTTCTGGTGCCGCTAACAGAAGAAATTGGTGGAGGACAGGAAGAGAGAGGCAAGGATGGCACACATGTTCTGCCCTGCATTTCTGGAAGCAGTGATGGGTGCTGGGGCTCCTCTGCAAACAGCGCATTTCCAGGAGCGGTGGCAGTGAGGGGTGTCCCCCTGCCTCAGCCACACAGATCCCACATTTAGGCTGCTGGTTTTGGATGATCTAAGGCCAATCACTAACTAAAAACTAGGGGAAAAAAGCCACCAGTCTTTCTGGCTCCGTTCTGCCAGAGACACACAGGCAGTACAGAACAGTCTAGAGCTAGTTATAGCTAGTATCAGCCATTATTTCCACACCTTGTGCAGGTTAAAGAAACCTAAATTTTGACCTGGAGCTCCATGCTCTAGTAAAATATTCCTTAAGCAGAACAGCAGAGCCAAGGGCAAGGACGGAGAAGGACTTGTGAGCGCTTATATCCTCCAAAGATGCAGGGAACTTAAGGGAAACCAGATCCCCGTAATGCCAACCACCATACTGTAATTCCAGGGCACTGCTCACAGCTCCCCCAGGTATCCTCTACTCACTACAAGACTTGGAAGAAGAGAAGAGCTATTTAAAAAAGAAAAAAAGAAATGCAAATGGCTGTTAAACATATGAAATGATGTTCAATTCCTCTCGTAAGAGACATGGAATTAAAACTGCACTGAGATACCATTTCTTACGTATCAAACTGGCAAAAATCCAAAAGTTTGACAATATGCTCCACTGGCAAGATGTTACCATACAATGCCAGTACAGACTTTAAAATGGTATCATCTCCCTCCAATTATGCAATTCATCAAATATAATGGTAAAAATGAGAAAAGATTTATGCACAAGACAATAGCACTGTCTATAATAGCAGAAGACTGAAAACAACCCGAACAGTTCATCAGTAGAGAACTGGTTAAATAAACTATAGTATATCTACACTGAGCACCATGTATCCATTAAAAGGGATGAATAGTACCGCTCTATACAGCTAGCACCCAAGTAAGTGGGATTCACGCCTCAATCTGTGACGCACAACTTTTAGGTGCCTCTGACTCAACCAGCCCCTGCGGCATTTTCTCTTTCAGCCTTGGCGTTCCAGTTACACTTGGTGTGTGCTGCAGGGAGGGGGAACCCACGGCTTTCACACTGAGCTGTATCTCGAGCCCTTTTTATTTTTTGAGGCAGGGTCTTGGTAAGCCACTAAGTGGCCCATATGAGGCTCAAATTTGCAATCCACCTGCCTCAGTCATCCAGAGTACTGGGACTACTCGTATGCATCACCACACCCAGCTGCACTGACACTTTCTCTGCTGCTTGGCAGGGCAGTCTCAACGGCCACAGGTGGATTCTGAAGGGGACAAGCTTCCGAGCGACAGTAGCGGCACAACACTGATGTTCCCTTTTTCATCTTGCTTCTGCCACAGAGACCAAAGAGCTAGAACAAAAAAATTTGTAAAGGCAATCCCTAGACACTAAAAGCAAAATGGAACAAATGAACCTAACTGTACACCGAGACAGTATGCCACACTAAGAATTATTTCAAAAGATTTAAAAGCAGCCATTTTCAGTACCTCTCTAGAGTAGGATATACTCTAAAGACATCAAAATTAATTATAAAAATCTTAAACTAGTTTCAGCAATCATATGGTTCATTGGTAGTTTTTGTATTGCTGTCTAAAGATTACTATTTATTCTTCTTTTCCTGGACAAACTGTGCCTTACAATTACCAAATGAGTCTTTAGGGAAATTTCCTTTTTGTAGCTACCAAGTGAAGAAGGGATGAAAAAATTAAAATACAACCACTCTGCAATCAGAGATTATAAAATAATGGGCCTGGAAAATAATCACCACTGGATGTGCATGTCCGAGAGAGATGATCACAGCTCTGCTGCGCCTCCTGATAAACACATACCTACTACCTATGGGGCATTAATTCCCAAGTTACAAGAAATGTAACACATTAACATGAGGATTCAATAACCAAAACATAGGCTGTCAGAAACTATGGAAATTGAAAACCTAGTTCTGTCAACAAATAAAAAAAAAATTCTCTTGGGAAAAAAGAGAGAAATAGGGAACCTATAATTTAAAGAAATGTAAGAGTCATAGCATCTATTGCCACAGATGGACCTTATCTGAATTCTGCTTTTTCTATTTTTGTTTTTCTGGTGGTGCTGGGAATTGACCCCAGGGTCTTGCAAATGCTAGGCAAATGCTCTACCTAGCATTTTAAAATGGTATCATCTTAGGTGTATCCGCTGAGACACACCCCCACCCCTATTTCTTTTTCCTTTATAAACTCTGATTTTAACCACCTATAACACACTCTCACTCCAGACTTTGAAACAATTAGAGAAATTTCTGCACTGACTGAGTATTTAATACTCTTCACGAATTACTGTTTGATTTTAGGAAATGATAATGATATTACGATGGACTCAAAAAGAAAGCTTTACTTTTAGGGCTACATAATATTTTTATGGATGAAATAAGATGTCTTGGATTGGCTTCAAAATAATCTGATAGGCAAGAAATAGCACACAGATAAAAGTAGGTTGGTTGTGAGTTGACAGTTCTTGAAGACAGTGATGGGCAACTATTCTATGTGTATATCTAGTAGGACTTCCAAAGAAGTGAATAAACATTAGATAAAATAAAAAGGAAGATCTGCCAAACACCATGAAAACGTAGGGCCTGGCAAACTCTATACATGCATCACAAAGTGCAGAGGCGAGACGAACCAGTGCACAGTGTGGGAGGCGGTGGCCTGCCAAACAGCAGTCGCTCCTGCTCTGATCACCCCTTCCACGCCTCACTGGCAAGACAAGGTTTCCTCCAAACGCCTCCTCACCCGGAGGAGACAGGCCCACCCTCTCCAAGGAGAGCACGCTTTTCGGCAAAATCCACAAGCAGCCAGCAAATGAGCAGGGGCTGTGATGTGGCAGCAGCAAAGGTGGGTGTGTGGCTGAGCCGGGGCCTGTTGCCAAGGAGATGACAACCCGGAGGCCTTCAGAGCCTCCCCGCGCATCTGTACAAGTGAGGCAGCATGAGGTGACGTGCTGTCACCAACAACGGCAAAGAAACCCTTTGGTGGGAACAGACTAACAGTTCGTAAGTTGACACAGTTGCTTTTACTTATGTTATTTTCTGTCATCACTGAGTTAAATTTTAAGCAGTAACATTAAAATCTGATTTTAAAGAACACAAATATTTTATTAGAGGAGGCTGAACTATGAAAGGAAGATCAGAAACAGTCTGAATCCAGAAACATAAAATTAGGCTTTGATTGTCTACTATTTATTCTTGATACTATTTTAGTTCTACGTTTTTCCCCAGCCATGAAAATCCAGCTTATATTCATGGTTCTCAGGGCAAGTGCACACATTTCATAGGATATAAAGAGTAAGAAGTAGGAACCTACAACTTAAAAATAACCCTGAGCTGGGTCTGGCAGCCTGTGCCTGCAGTCCCAATTATTTGGGGGGCGGAGACCGAAGGATCACTGGAGTCCAAGAGTCAGAGCCTAGCCTGGAAGCACACTGAGGTCCTGTCTCCCAATATACTAGCAATAACAGCAGCAGCAATACGTCTAGGTGAACCTGACATCACTATGCCCTCACCAAAGGACCATTCTTTTCTGAGGACCCCCGTAAGGTAGCTGAAGTCTGTGTGCTGCTAAAATGTACCTGAGATAATCAACATGGAAAACTGGCCATTATCATTTTAATACTGCTGTAAGCTAAGCAAAGCTCCAATGTCAGACAGAGGATACTGAGATCCTCCTGTCCTTCTGCATGCTCATAGCACCTCCTGGCCTGCTGGCGTGGGCAGCTCTGAGCTGTGAAGTGGGTCCTGAAGAGGGCTGGGGTCCCACTGCAGGCCACCTGCTGGCAGGTGTGCACACACAGCCACCTACCCCACCACTGTGCCCACCTGGTTGAGGGACAGTGACAGGCAGATGCTTGCACTGCTCTTTATGGTCGTATTTGTAAGCATCATAGAAAAGGGTTTGCAGGAAAGTGCTCAATCACCAAAACCCCCAAACCAAAACCACTTCCTATATCTCTGCAAACTTCTTTCATCGCTTGACACACCTGAGACTATTATGGCGTCTAGTGCTAATGATGCTGACTGTTTCAGCGCACAAAATGCACACAGACTGACTGACAACAGCCTTCCTCACTGCAACTCATACCGAGTTCCATTCTTGTAATGGCCTCTCACACCAGATGGGCTGGTCTCTTTGGTAATTACAGCATGCACTCACTTTTCTTCCTCCAATAAAAGGAGGCACTTTCTATGTACCATGCTGAAAAACTACAGTACATGGGCCTGAAATGAGTAGCCTACTGCTACACATCTTATGAACAGGAAGGGTCTTTCTTTTTTGGGGGGTGAGGGTGGGACGGGGAGGAGACTATGTATGGAAGCCAGGGCCTTTCCATTGAGCAACATCCCAAACTTTTTAACTTTTAGGTTCTCACTAAGTCACCAAGGTGCCCAGGCTGGGCTCAAAGTTGTGATTTTCCTGCCCTGGCCTCCCCAAGTGCTAGGATTACAGGCATGAACCACCATGCCAGGCTAAGGACCTTGGATTCTAGGCTCCTTGTCAGTAGTGACTCTCCTGACTGCATAATCACATACACAGTGAAGCCTATGGCGTGCAGAAGAACCTGAGTAGCAGAAAAATGATGGCCCACCCCACTGCTCTCTACTGCCACAAATCTTTACAGAACTAGAACAAGGTAAGACCGTTCAATGCTTTCAACTTGTTAACTTTCAAATTACTTAAAGAAAAAAAAATCAAAATTTACACTTAATATTAAAGATTACATCAAGCAAAGTTAAAACCAAAAAAGTTATTTTAGCTGGCCCCTAAAAGCTCCCCACACTGGGAAGGCTTGTGCTCCTGCTGCTTTACCGGTATTACTCTCCCAAATTTCCACACGGGGCGGGTGGTGACCGCACACAGCAGGTATGAGGCTGAGTAGGCTATGACGCCAGAGAGCGGGCCAGTCTTTTTTGTTATACTCGTCTTTCTCATTCTACCATATTTTTAGGACGTGTCAACAAGGACACTCGTACTAACACAAACAAGGACGGGACTTAAGGACAAGAGAACTGACTTCCTCCGTAAAGGCACAAGATTCTATTTTGGGTACTACAAGGCAGGGGCCTCTTGTCTCCTCCATCTGAACATACGGAGTCACTTTTCAAAGCAAGCAACAGTAAAAGCACAGATTTAAGGACCTCATTAGTTTAACTATGATCTTTGCAGATTAGAAGTTAAAAGGTGGAGTATGACCCACCCCCCAAAAGGGGAGTAAATAGTTTGGATGGGAAAAGTTGATTATGCTACTTTGAACATCAAGACCTGGGATGGATTTTATACAATGCCTAGCTAAGCACTGCCAAACCCAAACCCAAAGCAAACACAACAGAAAACGAATCCAAGCAAACAACTACTCCAAGATTAAAAATATCCTTTGGTAAGATCAGCCAGACAGCATTTCCCACTGAGAGATCGTCACTCTGGTCTTATTTAAATTATAGACAGGTGCTTTCTTCAGGTAAATTTGGGTACGCAGGACAAATATGGACTGATATATTCCTGAAAGGAAAATAGTCCCACAATTCAGCATACCACTCACAGGAGATCAAGAGCCAATACACCTTCACAGCCTTAGAAAGTGTGAGTATCCGATCAACATCAGACTTCCTGCAGTCTCACCTACTGTTACGTGTAGAAAAGCGTTTGGTATGAAAGGCTTTGCCTAGCTGGCAAGAACATACCTTACCTTACAAATCTCAGTGGATCACTAAAAAATAGTTTCAATTCTTAACAACTAGTACAATATTTATATTCTTTTAAGTTTATTGGAGTTATCATTTTAACAGTTTATAAAAACATAAGCCATCTCCTCTGTCACTCACCCATAAGACATTCAAATCAACTGGAGTCCTTAGAGTTGATTAAGATGAATTAATAACAAAATATCTGAAGACAGAATCTCTAAATAGGTATATACACCAAAATATAATTGTAATACTTACCTATCAGTCCTTTCTCCAGAGTGAAGACTTTGTTTGTGAACATGCATTCAAAAGCCACAATGTGAAAAATCTTGTTCACTGTGTTGTGAGTCCCAACTATTCGAATATACCTGAGGGTAAAAGGAAAAGAAAATCCACTGGAAATGAGATCCACCACAACCGATCCAAGGATAAAGAACACCATTTAATTGTAGAATGTACCAGAACAGGGACTAAAGGAGACCTTGAATTGACTTCGGACTGGGTTATATGTTTTTAGGCTGGCTCCAAATGAGCTTAGAAGAATCACAGCAAAATCAGGGAGATATTGTTCCCCACAAAATTCAGTAAAATTCAGATTTAAATTCGCCTAGAAAATCACACAGGGTACTTTTCCATTAATCCTTGAATGTCAGTACAAGTCCATGTCCATGAGGCATTTACACTGGAGAATAACAGCGTCTGCCCTCACTAATGGTTAGAAATGTATCTGAGCCCATGTGCACAAACACAGGCAAAACCAAATGCTTCCAACTCAATGAAAGATCTTGCCCACTGGAGACAAGTGCATAAATCAATATTGCTTTCCTCTTTAAAAGGAAAAATCCACAGAAACTACTGAAAACCACCCACAGAGTCTTTTGTTTCAGTATTGTCCCTAAACCCTTGTTAGGAAGTTAACCCTACATACTTACACCAGCTCCCTGCCCCTGCCTGCCGAGAAGTCTCCTAACCAAAGGAAGTGATCTACGGAGATAACCCAGCCTGCCCTGCACCTTCCTCCTGGCTACCTGGACCTGGCATCTGCACACAGTGCGGAGTTTCACCAGGCAGGTCTTGAGCATCTTGGCCTGTTCACCTTGTCTCCCCGGAGGCTTCATCTCCGACAAACAAGCGTTAACCTTGGCATGACTCACTCCCTTAGCTCTCCGAAGGGACCGACAGTTTGCAGGTTAATGAACAAACTTACTCTTCCAAGTGCCACACAACTCCATGGGGAATGTGCCAGACACTGTCTTTTGGAACGCAAAGGGAGAATCAAGAAAAATAACTAGATGAACTGATAATGTGCTTCCAAATTATGAACTATGCACTCTGAAGGACAGGGCACATTAAATGAACAGATTTCAATTAGGACATGACAGACCGGCAAGGTTTTAGTAATATCCCTCTTCTGTGTGTAAAACAACTTCTGATTTAGACGTGATCCCATTTTAGTTCTGAGTTAATCGCTGCTCACTAATTCGGTAATTTTCTTATATTTCTCATCACTCTGAGTTAACTGTATAATGTAAAAGTCGATTTTTAAAATTCACATTAAGGAGACTATATTTAGGGTTTCTGTACCGTGGGCTATTTTCCCTCCTGTTTCTTCAAGCCTGAATCTCATGGCATTCCCTGTGCACCTCATTTAGCCATCTGTTCCTTGACATGAGCTGATCACTCATCTTCAGAACCAACACTAACGCTATATCCTGGACTGGCTGTGCAGGGAGCTCAAACTCACAGTGGTGAGACAACTCCTGTGTGTGGAGAATCAGGGCTGAGGTTACTCTCACCAAAGCCCCCTGGTTAAGTAGGAGGTTGGGCCTGATCTCTTCGGCCCTCAGGGCAAACAGAAAGGCGCTGATTTTATGTGGGTTCATTCGAAAGTGAGCTCTTAATGGTCTAAGTAGTATAGATTGTGCTGTCTTTCACTGGTGGCAGTGACAGTCTCCCTAGTGCTTGCAGGAAAGGAAGGGGTGTATTAAACCTGGCACCTTTGCCCAAATCTAATTTTGTCCATTTCCTTAAACCACAGGAACTCAACCAGCAATCCATTTTCAACCGCACATGGCCGTGCCAACCTGAGAGCTGCCATCCGCAACCTTGGAGGGACTGTGGTTTGGTGCAATTTGATCAGATCGCTTTCCTAGCCCCTAGGTAGAGTCTCTTCACTCAAGCAGGGACAGCTCTCCTACTGTGCACAGTATAGAAAAGCCAGGACATGCCTGAAGGCTTCTTCCTCCAGATGGTTCCTAGACTTACAGTCCTGGCTGACCTGGGGGGACCCACAATGTTCGCTGCTTCTCTTTTTCTCTTTAAAATATTCTATGCAGTCAGGCTTTCCAAATTTAGATGACAACCATTCCCCAAATTTCACCCTGATACAAATGTCAGGAATGGAAGCAAACAAGCAACCTCCCCTTCCTCTTTGTACTCCCCAATCTCAGTTATAAACAACTGAAAATAAAAAATTACACTGGCATACATTTTATAGTCTTAATGATAGTGTTTGCGATAATAAACAAAATTATATATATGGCTAGAAAAGCACTGAGAGATGCCTCCAGATAAAAAGTTCCACACAAATGAAGATAATGTTATCTCTGCTGCATAATCGTGAGGTCAAATTAGCAATTCACCACTGTACATCACACTTCTTGACAAGCCTGCTATATGTAACGCCCACGAGTTTAATTATTCTAGTTTTACAATACTAAGTTTCTATAAAATTGTAGCATAATTTACAAAAATGGCATGAAGTCCTTACTCCAATGTACATTTTTTAAAATGTTAATGTTGTTTTAAAAAACATACACACATGCTCCTTTTGCTCAAGCAAGAAGTTGTAAATACCCTGGGCTTTTTACTAAAAATCTAGACTTGAAATGGCAAATTGCTTCACCTAATGGCCTAATGGTGGTGAGTGGTGGCTGCAGCCTAGAGCTCTAAATTGAGAACTTAGAGGCCCTATCCCGCCCCAGTAAGCAGAGCCCCGATCCCTGTGCGATGACAGCGATGCAGGGGGCAGCACAGGTACCGATCTTGATTATGAGCATATTTCCTCAATGGGCTCAGGACAGCACATCCCACAGCTAGAGTGCTATTACCATCTGAGTTACTGGAAATCTAAAACAGGATGGGAGAGAGACCCCTCTCTCTTTTCACCTCTTTTGAAAAACAAAGCAAAACTTGGCCTAACATCTAAATGGGAGAAACAGATATCACATTTCCTCTGTCACAAGAGAACCTGAATAACAAACAAGTAAAGTGTAAGATTTACAGTATTTACTTTTTCTCTTTTGAGTACCCTCTCTCCAGGGCACAGTCAGACTGATTTAACCTGGTAATGAAGGCAGTGGCAGCCAGTGGCTTCGCCAGTGTGCAGAGGGACACTGCTGGAAACTCTTCACAGGTACCCTTTGTTCTGTCTGCAGTCCTCAACAGCAGCTCATACAGTTGGAGGATAATTAAAACTTAAACAGTGCTGGGAAAGGCAGATAGGCAACGGACTGGCCAGTTCTGAGGACGATGAATGCTGTCCACATGAGCCCCAGTGTAACCGTCTGTTTCTAACACTCTCCTTCCTTCCCTATGCTAGCTGTCTTCAAGTGGCTGACAGAGCCTGGATCCTGAACACAGTTCAGAACGGGATGTTTCAATTCCAACGGCTGTCGCAGCTGTGAGGCTCTCAGTGAAAGAGATTCTGTCTTCTTTAATAAGATAAGGCCCAAGCCCTCCAAAGGTAGCTGGCTAAAACTGAAAGGCACTGTAGTTTTGAAACAGTGTGGGCTTTGCAATCTGACAGAACCAACTTATAACCCAGTCCTGCCACTTAATTAGGAGTGTTAATTGGGTGAGGGATAAATGAAATTTTGAAACCTTTCTGAACCTCAGTTTCCTCTTCTATAAAATGGAGTCAATAATACAAACTTCACAGGATATTGAAATGAGTTAGGTATTCAAAAATACCTAAGGCAGTGCTTAGGAGAGTATGATACTGTTAGATGGAAACTCAGAGAGTAGATGGCTGGATGCAAAATTTCTTGAACTAGACTTTGAGCACACTGGCTGTCTAGGAGAGTATTGCTGAATGTGGGTGCACACCTGCACACCTGAGGAAGCAGGCCAAGAGGGCAACTTCAACACAGGCAGGTCTCCTCCTTCCTCATAGGGCACCAGTATAGGTACCGTGGCCACAGAGAGCAGCTACATTTAGAAAGTAGATTTCCTAGCTATATGGTTTTCCTGCTTTTATTCTACAGTCTTTAAAAACTATTCTTGACCTGTCTCAGCTATGAATGAGGAAACAAGGGAAGAAATCTCTTGCCCATATTTAAGCTTGCCGTTTGAAGTTCTTCCCCACCCTCCTAGGCTTTCATCCTTGGCAGAGGTGAAACCCAGGGAGACTGGTAAGAGCCATGAGGTTCACTGGGCAACAAGCACTGGGGGTGTCTTTCTGTCCAAACTCTGGAAATTAAGAGTTTTAATTTATCAAGAAAAAGTTTCCTTATAGAGACATCACAGAACTGGGGCCTAAAGACATTGTGCTTTGGAGCTTTTGCTACATTCCCCACCTATTCTCGAAAATTTCTATAATGAATCCATCTTTGTACCATTTCTTGTCAGGATGCTATTGGAGTTAATTTTTAAGTCACATATGTCTTTAACATACTAAAGAAATACAGAAAAATGGCTACTTGTACATTCCTACCTTTAACTTCTGGTTTCCTCTAGTCCTTAGTTCAGGGGCCCACACACCTGCATGGTAATAGTTAGTCCTTAACCTTTGCTTCAGTTCTGTACTGTTCTGTACTATGCCCATTCTATTAAAGATAAAACTGAATTTGGTAAGAAATATTTAAATGAGCTCTTAAAGGATCAACTAAAGCCAAATGCCACCAGAATTCTACTTCTTGGTAAATAGTTTTATTCTCAAATTGAACTTTATGTTCTTAGGTTGAACTAAGACTACTGAAAACTGAAGTCGGTATAAGACTGGTATGCAAGAAAGGGTCCTTAACATTATGGCTCTTCTTCCAAGCAGTCATGGTGAATGCTAAGAAGAAAAACTGTTCTTTGCTGTAGCCAGAGACGTCACCCAAAGAGAACATTAGTTACAGCATTTATTGGAGATTTAAGCCCACTGGGGTTGGAATCACTATTTCCAAGTCTTCCTGTTTGACCTTTCCCTTCAAAGAGACACTGACAATTGTACATAAATAATTCTCTCAGCCAAGAAGCAGGTAATGTCAGTGGGTTTCCCCCGTATAATATTTCCTCCTAGTTCTGGGTATAATGTTAGTGCTCTTATAATCAAACCACAGGCTCGAGGAGGAGTAACTTCAAGTCCTGTTGCTAAGGCTGCGAGTGGAAAACAGTTTGCTGCCAGAATGACAAAAAGCTTCTAGAAAAAGCATGCTGCAACCGAAGATTTGTTACTCTTAGAAAACCTTCCCTCTGGCTGATCTGTAGAGCTATAGATTCTCCTCTACTGACTTCAGCAAAGGGCCACTGCAGCATCTGCTTATTTGGGAGAGGAAAAATTATGGAAAGGTTAAACACTGTGTGCAGTTAGCCTAGGCAGAGGCTACTGTCTCAGAGAGCAGCCCTGACCCACACTGCCTGGCCATTAGCCCTGCGGGGAGCAGTCGTGTTCCAGCACCTGCGCTGTTCAACCTGAAAGGCAGATGAAATAAGAAGTCATCTTATTTCACGGAGAAAACTGATGCTATGTAGGATCATGTGTAGGAAGGGGATAAGATGGGTAAAAATAATTACTAAGACATCAGAATCCATGCTATCCAAAATAAAAGCCCATTTGAATCCTAGCGATGAAGAAGAAGAGCAGGTGGAGGAGGTGGTGGAAGAGGAGGAGGAGGAGGAAGAGGAGGAAGAGGAAGAGGAAGAGGAGGAGGAGGAGTTGTCGCTTCTGTTGTTTGGGGTTGGGGCATGAATTTTGAGTAGCAACTTTTTCCAGCCTCAAAATAGTCAAAGTCTAACATTTATCATAATATGCTTTCATTTACAAAATTGTATTTGGAGTTAGTATCACAAAATAATTTATAGTATTTATATAAATCATATATGAGAATGATACAGACTAAGATTTATCTGTTTAAATTTTCTGCTGCTATATTTATCAGTCAGTAGTCTCTCAGGTACCCTAGGTATATCTGCTATTAATCAAGAGTCAATAAACATTTACTAGGTACAAGAAATTATGCTAGGCCTTGTGAGGAGCTGACAGAATTACAGGACGTAAACCTCAATCGGAAGAAGGTTACAGTGCAGTCAGAAGGCTAAAGCACATCAAACTATGACTTCAGATAGAAAGACCAAAGGAAGACGTGGGTTCTAGTTAGAGCTTCCTACTGTCTTAGATGTAAAGTCTGGGGCTAAGTCCCTCAATTTGTCTGAGCTTCAGGGTCCACGTCGGTAGTGCTGGCACTAGAGGCAGATGGAGGAGCACATGACAGCTTAAACACGGAATCTAGCAACATGAACTTTAAAAGTCCACTCTAGAGACTCCCTTCTCCTTAACTGAAAAACAAAGGAAGCAAATGTAAGTAAAAGAGAAGTAATCCTCTCCTGTCCCCTACCTCCAGTGATCAGTGATTCACCCAACAAATACTAACTGAACACTTACTAGATCTATGGAGCTACTGGGGCTGGGATAACGGACTGAAGGCCAATGAAAGCTCTCCCTCAGGGAACTTACATTTGAAGTCAGGACAAACAAGAAATAAAAAAATCACACAGTTGTGCACTGTTTAGTAGGTGATCTGTTTAGCACAGACCTTTACAGAGAAACTTGCCAAAACATAAGTATCTACAGTTATAAAACCTCTGACAGAATAAGAGATGAGTCAAATGGGGAAAGCACAACTAGAGCTAAGAAGGTCACTAAACTAGTCTGAGATATAAATACAGGGCACCTATTTTAGATACTTAGCAAGGTATAGCAAAGAAATCTAATTATATGAACTTCTGAGGATCTAGAAAGAGGAACTGATCTGAATTTCAATGAAAAATATTTATAGTTTTTCTTTTCATTTTCCTCTTTTTGAAATTGCAATTTTCAGGAAATTGTAATGAGAAATAGAGACAGCTTATATATAATGAAAATGGACATGAAAGGGAGGGAGGAAGGAAGAAGAAAAAGGAGAGAGGGAGGAGGACGGACGGAGGGAGACAAGCGGAGAAGAAGACAGAAAAGGGGTGCAAACAAACATCCCTGCTTGTGTCCCTGTTACGTGCTCATGTGCATAAAGTCCTACGGGCGGATAATGGTCACAGGTTTCATTACTTAACAAAACATTCAAAACCAACACAAAGTATATTTTAAGGAATTGAACTAAATCACCAAAAGTTCAACATTTGCATTTTTTCATTAACTTGTCCCTTCGCCCAAGATGCTGGGGGCAGGGGAGAGAATTTCCCTAGTTTCATCTTTAAAATGGCTGCATGATCTTTTCAGTTTATCCAATAGGCTGTGCGACTCCACCAGTGCAGGCAAATGGGTCTAATGAAGCTGTGCACGCGAGGAGAGGCGGGGGACAGTCAGACACGTCAGTTCCCTGTGAATCTGTAAGAGCCCACTTGGTGATCGTGACCTGCAACACCTACTTCTGGATTGCGACGGGCAAGGAAAGTCTCTCTTTTGTTTAACCAAAGCCTGTGGTGGGCAGATACCACCTACTGCAACAGGATTTTGAGGGCCGGAGGAATGATTTTTCTTTTTTTTTTTTTCTTTGTTTAGAATAGAGAACTAAATAGAGGAGGAATAGAGGCAAATAGAAAAAGTTTGCCCCTCTCCAAGGATAAATCTAAAAATCCTACTAGGAGTGTAAACATCCTGAGAAATCACATAGACATTGCCATAAACACCTGAAACACAGGAGTGAAAACTCGGCCACAATCTAAGAGCACTGAAGAGAGCACAGAGAGAAGGAAACCACAGCCTGCCCTCTGGACTCTTGAGAAACGGCGGTGGAATTAAAATAAAAGCCAACTCTGAGCACCTCACACCTTGCTTCCCTTCACAGGAACCCATATCCCATGTTGCAATCTAAATCTAAGTTCAGATGCATTATCATAAATATAGAACACCTACATACAATGTTATACTTAACTGCAACACAGGCTCACCTGCAGGAGAGAGATGTCAAAGATCTAGGAACACATGGTCCTTGAGGCCTCTCTGTTCTTCATAACTGGGTGTCAGGTAACACCTCCTCAGACAACGAACTGAAATGTATTTGGGTAAACAAGCCCAACCCATAAAAGCCCCACATATGCCACCTACTAGCCCTAAACTCTCTAATGCTCACAGGAAATTCCAGGGACCTTCTTTTAGCTTTGGAAAATTGTAGCTCTACCTAGAAAATGTAACAGAAAAAAAGAAGAAAATACAGAGATTTAATTAGCATGGAGTTTAATCACTGGTATAGCTATCAAAGCGATTAAAAATACTAGTGAAAACTCAAAACAAATGCTCACCACCCAAATACAGGAAATGTAAACAGTACCAGTAAGAGACAGAGAGACGCGCACACACGTATTTTTGTCCTGGGTGCCAAAACTGGCATGAATATGTATAAGGCACCATCTTGGAATTATTAAAGTTGAAGTGTATGACCAATTTCACTGCAGAAGCCTGCACTTTCGTTTCCAAGTAGCATGGAGATTATTGTTCTAATGTCAGCACTACTAGTATTAGAGAGTTTGCTGCTAAAATCTGTTAATATGTTACGACTTCAACACAAGCAAAATGGAAAACAGCAAGATGTGCCAAGTGACAGTATCTGGTGACATACAGAGACTGCTTCTTAGAGCAGGGGCTGAGCAGACAGGGACAGACTCAAACCCGACAGTCTGTCCGAGCATCCTAAAAGGCCTTTCCCCTGGGCACACTTGAGGTTGGGAGTCCTGTGCTGAAATTCAATTTGAAACCTGTCCCCAGTCCGTATTTCTGTAGATTTGCAAGCAGGCTGGAAGGCAGAGTAGTCTGGCAAGGATGTTTTCCCTTCCCAAAAGCTTCTTGAGAGTTCAACCATTCATGACCGAGACTTTACTGCTGTTGTATTAGTGCCGTGACAGTGATTAGAAAAAAAATGTCAATCCTTACACTTCTTTCAGAAATTCAATGAAAGAAAAACTCATGAGTGTAATTGACATAAAGTAAAACGTGTGTTTTTATAAAACTGTAGTTTTAAAAAGTAAACAAGAAGACTTTGTATTATGAATAGTGACTGTGTGGTTCTGGCTTCTTTCATTATAACAAAACAAAACTACACTATTTTTCTTTTTGTGCATTTCAAAAGTAAAGTTATACATGCACACAGCTTATTGAATTAAACAGCCCACAAGGCTTCCTATGAAATATCTCCTTCCATGCCCCACTGCCTCTCCTCTCTAGAGGCAGTCATTATTACCCGCTTTAATTTACTATTTTGGGATTTATCTCTCATCTATAATTAACATGCTTTTAATGCTATTTCTTGATCCTCTGGCTTAGGCTTTATTGACCACTCTACTACTACAGAAGAGGAGGACATAGCTTTGCCCTCTCCACATGTGCCCCTTTCTAGCCCCAACTTTAGACTGCATTGTAACTTTGGGTGATTAATAGTCGGTGTTTACATTATGTCTATGTAAATGTCATTCGCAACTACTTCAGAGTTCTTTCCTTTCTTCAACAATATTTTTCCCTTGCTAGAATTAAAGTCTTCACCTTTGCCTACTTTTGTATTAACTTCCATCCTTCCTTAGCGCTCCCTTAATTAACTACACCCCTCTCAAGACATTCAGACGTAATAGGTATGCCTAGCTACTTCTTCTTAAAGATGGCTGCCGCGGCCTTCTGGGCAGTTTCTGTCAAGTCAAGCTATAACCCTGGGACCCCCCTTCACCATCATTCTGGGAAATGCTTTGCCCCTCTCCTCAGTTAAACATCCTGAGTCCTGTATCTCACGCTCTCTTCCTTCTTGATCTACTCTGTCATCACGGTGGAGCACACTACAAACAGCTTCCTGAGAAATGGTTTCTGGGAGATGAAAATTTTAAGACTCTGCTTATCTGAATGCATCTTTAGCTCACCTTCGTACCTGACTGGTAATTTGGCTGACTACAGAATTTTTAGTTGGAAATAGTTTTCCTTCAGAACTTTGAATACTGCCTGTCAAACTTCTAGTTTTGATATTGAAAAGATATTGTGATACGTGACCTCGTTTCTCTTTTTCCTCTCCATTTAAAAACTATGTCTTGCTCTAGAAGCAAGTACATTTTCTCTGCATCCTGAGCATTTTGTGACATGCCTTGATGTGGTTCTACTACTTCTACTGCTCTGGGCATTCAAAGGTCCTTGCAATCTGAAAACCCATGTACTTAAGATTGGTAAATTTTCTTAAATTACTGTTATTAATTTCTTCCTCTGATTTTTAGTAATTTCTCTTCACGTAAGCCCTACCTTTGGATCATGGGTTCCTGACTCCTTATCTCCCAACCCCAGCAGTGGGGACTAAACGCAGGGCCTCTGCACTGCGCTACACTCCTACCTACATTCCTGGGCCTTTTCGTAACTGGGTCTCACTACACTGTCCATGTGAGGTTCAAACTTGGGATCCTGCTGCCTTAGCTTCCAAAATGCTATGATTACAAGCATGTGACATGTACAGTATCTGTGCAGACATCGTCATTTGACCTGCACTTTTATGTCTTCTCTGACGTTATCTTTTTGTTATTTTTCTTTACTTTTTGTGAGAGTTTTTTAACTTGTATCAATGGTATCTATGGCATTTTCTGCTTATGCCATAATAACTGTACTCTACTGTACTCTAAATGCTTCTTTTTATGGCATCTTATTCTTCTTCTGGGATTGCTGTACATATTTTAATCTCTAAAGATAACAATGATTTTTAAGTTTTCATCTCTCTCAGTAGATAGACAGACAGACAGATATAAAATTTTCCTATTAGTTTGCTCCTTATTGTATTTCATGTCAGTTTTCTTAGATGTCTGGTTTTGAAAAAGGTTGTGATAAAGAAAACCAAAACTAATAGGATATTTTAAAAATAGAGAATTTTACAGACTCCTAGCTTCATTTTATGATTACCTAAATAGGTCAACTGTCATAAAAACCCAACTTTCGGATTCTTTACCTCTTCTCTCTTGGACCAGTGATATTATTTAGGAAAATATTTTCAATCTCCAGCTCAGAAGACCTGGGCCTGACTACTAGAGTTCTAGAAGTTAAATAGTAAAACAAGGTACCAGTGTGTGTGTGTGTGTGTGTGTGTGTGTGTGTTTGTGCGTGCACGTACATGTGCACACACACACCCTTCTGGGGGTGGTTACTGAATGGGCAGGTCTCAGCATATGACCACTTAGTCATTCTATGGTATGACCTTTTTCAACTATGCACGATACCTAACATAGAGACTCTCTATTTAATCCTCATCAGAGTATAGATTTTCAGTTTGCAATCAGGGTTAAGGAAAAATAGTCAAACTTCTTTGAGGCTGGGTAGAGGGTCTAGGTCTCTTCCTTGTTTCACAAGCACATTGTTAACCAAACTCTCTGTCCTATCCTACCTGCCTTACTCATCACCGTTTCTGAGATGTCGTCCTCTCAGGAGTCGAGAGTTTAGGGCGCGGTTTGCTTGAGCCTGTAAAGCCTGTTGAAGTAACAGGCACTCCTCCACCGAATTCACAGCCTCCTCTCTCACGTTCTTACCTCTCTTCCCATTTTCTTCATACTTGTGGCTTTGTATCTAAAAGATCCCTTTACTGTCATTTTACTGGGTGGGGTTTTATCCTGAAGGAGGTAGAATTGATGTGTGTTCAACCTGCCATAATCACCTCAAACCTTAACTATTTTTCACAAGATTATGCCCATCCCTTTGGTTATTCCTGTACAGACAAGAGCTCAAATGGGGATTTTTGCTGGACTCAGGGATTTTGTTGGAGGATGAGGTTTTGCATCTTCCAACCTGCTAGCGCCACAGGGTACAACCACTAAAGCTGCCTGACACTTAGGGCAGTAATACAGGAATAATGGCTATTTCTCCTCCCCTCCCTCCTCTCTTCAGCCTGAGGGCCACTCTCTTTGTCCCTCCTTAGCAGCTTCTTGCTGCTCCTCCACCCGCCTCACCCCATCCCTTCTACCAGGTCTCCAACTGGTCGTCTCAGATTACTGCGCCATTTTATCTTCTGAATTGTTTTTTCACTAATTAAATGTCCAAACAAGGGTATGTCCAGACAATCCCATAAATTACCACTGTTCTGAAGAAAGACTGAGCTCATCAAATAGTTTTGTTAGCCATAATCTCTCTTTCCTCAAAAGAAAGGGGAGATGTGTTAATTCCCACTGTGTAAAAATAAAGTAATTCAGCACACCCTCATACTGAAACAGCTGCACAGACAGCACTGGCTGCTCTGTTTATCTTGATAACTGTGGAAAAATACCGTCTCCTCCCCTCCTCGCTCTCTCCAGCACAATCACCAGGCTCCACGTGCAGCTGGGCTGACTTAGGCTCTCTGGAGCAGAGACGGCTTGTCTGGTGCTCTTCCTGCAAACCCGCACCGCACCCTACTTTTGCTGCTGTTGCTTCAGATACCAGCTGCTACAGGAGACCCGATAGGTTCAGCTGTGGATCCCCTGGAGGCTTCCTAATACCCCAGCTCAGCCAGCTGCATCTAAGCAGCGCCACGTGAGGCAAGTACCAAAGCAGGAGAAAGTACATACTGTACATCCTCTTTAACTCTGGAGGCACCACAGCAGCAGCAGCAAAGGCAGGGTGAGAGACAGAAACACGTCCTGGGTGTGCAGAGGACAGCCACCAAGGGTTCTAGTGGGACAAGCGGGGTGCAGGGTGTGGGTCTAGGAAGGGAGCTTTTAACAGGAGTCCACTCTTCCTATTCTACAAATCCAGGTTTTCTGTTTCTTTTCCTGGGCCATCCGATGAGTCAGACAGGAATAAGCATAATAGGAAATTATTTCCACTGACTGAGCCTTTTGCTAAACTCAGGGAAATTAAGTTAAACACACAGGATGCCTGCCACCTAGGCTGGTCCGTGACTGTCCTGGCTTTAGCGCTGTAAATCTCATAACCCTGGACACCGTTGAGTCTCCCACCAACCAGGACTGCTGCTCACCCAGTACCCCTAAAAGCCACTTTCCGTGCAGGGACCTGCCGAAGCGGGGCTGTATTCACATTCCACTCAGCACCTTCCTCATCTTCCAGGCCGCTCCTGCCACACAATGCTTTTCAGCCTGTATCACGTGTAGCCTAACAGACAAGGGCACTGAAAGGCCATTCAGCATTGCCGCTCAGCAGAAAGAAACTGTGTCACTCTGAGCTCTCCGAGCTTCTTTTCTGGAGTTCCTGTCAGAGCCACAAGCCATCTAGCTCACAGCTGAATCAAAATGATCATGGTAGAAAATGAAAACACAGCTTGTCATGGTGCTTTGACTGCATCCCTCAGGAACTTCAACACGCAGAACTCTGAGGAGCCCGCCAAGGAAGGCTTAATTACACAGAGGCTGGTGATTCTGGGGCGTGGGCGCAGAATCCCAGCTCCAGGTCTGCCCTCCCTTCTTCCGGCCCCAGTCACTAGGCCACATCACTGCTCATTAGCAGAAAGGGGAGGACGGGAGGGAAGGGGAAAGTCAAATCCTCCAGCTTTTCCACTTAGGAGCAGGCTCCTATGGAGGTTGTTCAAATTATTGGCTCAGAAGGTTCTTTGGTGGAGAGAGAGAGGGTGCTGGGGACTGTGCCACAATCTGTTGATTTTAATCACTTTCACTCTCTTAATTCTCAAACAGGGTGAATTGTTCAGTCTGTAGTTTAGTTGGAGGGTTAGCAAAATTATAAATGTTATACTAAGAAACATTATACTAAGAAACACACAAGATCTTATCTTTTAAAATATTCCTTTGACAAGCACTAGAGGCAACTGGTAATGCTAAGAACATATAATTGGATGATTACATATTATTTTTAAACTTTTTATGGCCTAAATTTAAAACTAAGTGTGAAATATCAATTTTGTAAAAGTATCAGAAAGAGCAACTCAGTTTTGGTTTACTAAGATGTCTCCAAGGCTTAGTTTCCTCATCTGCAAAGGGGAAAATAATAGCACCTAACTTTTGGAAAAATTTGTGGGAACCAGGCCCACATTAAATGCTTGATAAAGGGGATGTAGACTATTATAGCTACATAAAACACTAAAGGAATACATTCAATGTCACTTCTTTAGTGTTTTTATTAGGTAACTACTACATGTTGAATACTGATGGGCACTAGGTAATGCAATAAGTATTAATACATCAAGTCTTGAAAGATTCATTTTTTTGACAGATAGGTAATTATAATAAAAATTAATACTGCTATATAAATACCATGCCTGAAGATGGGAATGTCACTTAATCCAGACAGGAAAGACCAGGAAATGTTGGAGACTACTACAAAGTGGCTCTGAGCTGGGTTTAGTATTAACCAACCGGCTTTCCATGTTTACTTGTGAGTTGTCGCAGCTTAGGCACCTTGTCTGGGGATGGGCAGGGGACTCATAGTAAGTAAACCTCTGTGTGTCCCTAGTCACCTGGAGGCTTGTATCTACCCGTAAAGCTGTGACTCCTCAATGGGCAAGATAAGGCCACAGCTGAGGAAGTTTGGCTCCAACCCCAGTTAACTACAAGGAGACTGCAGCTGCAGGCTCCACACTTCTACGATAAGTACCAACCTAAAGATGAGGTGGTGCTCCTGATTGACATCATTTACTACTTGGGAAAATTTTCCCAAGGTCCTGTGAGACTCCTGCATTTAGTCTTTGGCTAAACTCAAAGAATATCAAAGCTGTAAGAGAGTTAGTCCCTCCTGGAGCCCTGAAATCATTTCCACTATCTCGTTTATTTAAGCCTTCGCCGTCCACTCGCTTGGGAGATTGTGGGCCTGAGCAGCCTGCAATAACTAGGGGTTATTTAACCCGATAGGGAAAGAATTCCCAGATATGACTGCTGAGTACTGAAAGATGAGGTCAGGGGGTACTAGTACTAGGAAGAACCAGGGCAAGTGGGGAGAGAAGTACAGGCAGAAGGGCAGCAGGTGCAAAATCTGGAAGGTGAGACCTGGGAGCCATGAGGAATAGGCAGTGTAGTAGAGGTGGACTTTAGGCTGAACTGGGATGGTGAAAACGTAGAAGTGAAAAAATCGCGGTGTATCTGTGAACACAAGAATTGATGAAGGCTGGGGGAGACTACAGGGTAAAAAGAAATTCAGCTGGGCCTGGTGGCTCAGGCCTGTAATGCCAGCACTGTGGGAGACAGAGGCAGAAGGAAAAAAAGTTCAAGCCCTGGCTGGGTAACTTAGCAAGCCCCTGTCTCAAAAATAACAAAAACTTAAAAGAGGGTTGAGGGTGTCACTCAGTGAGAAGGCCCTGGAGTCAATCCTCAATACAATCCCCTCCAACAAAATAAAAAAGAAGGAAAGAGAGAGGATATTAATTTTGTTTACCAGTAAGTGGAAGTGATCTGAACAAGTTTAAATGCTGGGGTGGGGGTTGGAGGATTGGCAGAGGCAGGAGTTACAGCCTCCTGCCAGTGAAAGAGAAATGAGTTCTACTTTAAGGGTACTTGTTCCCCATTTAAAGAGGTCTCACTGGGTGCCCCTACAAGCCTGTTGCGATGTTGAGGGATCAGGATCAGTAATTTTTAGCCCTGGTTCTGCATCAGAATCATCTGGGGAGATTTAGAAATACTGAAATGAGACAGGGTCTAATATGTGGCATGGGGTGGAAACCATTAGTCTAAATCATGATAAACACCTACAGTTATACAGAAAAACAGTTTCAAAGTAAAGGCTTATAACTTTGGATTTAATGCTCCTTTGGACAGCAGGTCCACCTTTTCACTGTACCTTCACATATTTTTCTGATTCTATTACGAGCTACATCTATCACTCATCCTATGTTTGAACTACAGAGATCACTCCCCAAAGTATTTCAGGCCTTAATAATGGGGTTTCTGCTCTTGGGCATGCCTTTTTCTCCACATTCCTCAACTTTTGCCACAAAGCTCAAATGACAAATATGCCATCTATGATGCTCCATGAGGACTGATGCGAACAAGCATCACTTCTTCCTCATCAGTGTTCACCTAAATTCTACTCTAGCACGCTTCACACTTTCTAAGAGTTAAGTGCTCACTTTTCGGCCTCTCCTACTGAACCTTCATCTTCCTGAAAGGAAAGCGTTCACTGTCCACTTTACTTTTCAAAGCACCCAGTAGTGTATGCACCATGATGTCCTGAATATACTCAGATGTTTGCTAAATGAACAAACCGCTGTGAATAAACAGAAAGCAAGTATTATTAGAACTACATTTAAGAATATAACAATGTTTTAAATATGGTTAAGATTCACCAAAGCAAATAATGTTTATGTGAAATTACTTCTTAGAAGAGTATATTTCAAAAGAACAAAAGACAAATAATTTCCCCAGTGGTGTACAGCAGGAAACTCAACGCTTTCAGCTTAGTGCATATAAACCTCAATTAGGCAGTGTTTCTTTTTTTCAAATATCCCTTTTGTTAGGTAGCCACATACTGCTAGGATAACATCACAGTGGACAGTTATAGGAATGAGGCAGCAGAATTTGATAAGCAGAGCAGAAGAAAGGAAAACCACCAGCGTCTAAGTGACAACCGTCAGCAGATTGGAGAGATGCTTATAAATACAATAGAATTAAATAACCATGGTATGATGGCAAAGTTGCTCAAATATTGTCACAGAGGAGAAATAAAAATAACTTTCTAGAAGGATGATGTTATGGAAATCCAGCTTTCACTCATGGGAGTATCAGTAATAGGAGAATGGCCTGGAAATAACACAAAGGAATGATACAAAAGAAGAAAACAAAAGAAAAAGTTTTAAAAATTAAAACTATCCTGATTATTGGTATGAACAGGTATACTGCCTCCTTCCATGGCAGTCACTGGCATCTACTTTTGAAAAAGTTACTCCAACTCTGAAAACTCTGCTTGTAATGCACTCTAATTCTGTTGGTAGGATTATGGCTCTCATGAATACTCTGGGAAAAATAGAAAGGGAGGAGATAAAATTATTTATGTAATCAGAGAAGTACAAAGAGAAGAATATAAAATGGTTTGAGAGGTATATTACCAGGAGTAATGGGAAGAAATTAAGAAAGTGGTGAAATTAGGTTACATATCAAATATTCTCAGCATGATTTTACTGCAGTATGAAAGCATCTTCTGGCATAATAATGCTAATTTTAAATGCTCTCTTAGTAAATGTTCAGGTTGCTATAGCCTATTAGGCAGCAGTGAAAGCCTTGTGAGCTCTGCCAGCCCTCTGGGCCTGCCTCAGCGTGGCTGTCGCGGTGAATGAGGCCTGGAAGGCCTGGGCACCTGGGGTGACACCGGCCAGATGAGATGCGAAGTCCTTTAAAACTGGAACGCTACAGAACATGCAACGGAGCTGAGCGGCGCGAACCAGAGAACCCAGTGCAGGGTTTAAAATCCCACTCAGTGGTGCAAAGGGACATCTGGAGGACACCGTTTAAATTTGGGGCTGCTTTCATAGTAGTGAGTGTCAGCTGTGCTTCATCTTTCAAGCGGACCCTACACACAGGAACTCCACCCTAAAAATGAAGACAAGCACTACTAAGCTGACAGGGCATGGTTTAAATCTTCAGCCTACAAAATGATTTCCTTTGCTTCCTTCCTTGCTTCAGTGATGATGATGTCATCATGCATCTGCGATTTGTTATTTTTATACGGATACAAAAACAGACAGAAAATACATTAAAGTGATGTGTAATTTTCCATGCAAATGCTTTCAGACTAACAAGAGTTGTGCTTTATGATTAAGTGGGAATTGGTTACTTGCTTTAAATATTTATGATAAAGTATTTAGAATTAACAGGTGATTCAATCCACAAGATAAAAAAAACTCACCTGACCTTGGCAGCTAATGTGATGTGACACGTTACCCGAGCTATGGAATCTATGTAATAATTCATGTCCACAAATAGCAGTCAAATGGTTTTGTGCCTACCAAACCCAGGCATCCTAGTCATTTACCTTGTTTCTAGTTCATCCAACAGGAAACAGTGACAAATACATACACACGGGAGAAAAACTAGCCGAGTAAACTGATGAATAAAGCAATGTCCTGTCAAAATTATTCAGCAGGTTTTGTGTAAGTGAATCAAATTTTAGGATGTCAGAAACCTACAACAACAAGGGTTCAAAAGCACTTGGGGAGATTTTCAAGTAGCCTGGTCTTCAAAGGTATGTTCAGGCCTGTGCCAAAGTCTAACACCTATAAAATCCAGGCTGACAATATATTATAATTACGGCAAAATTTTAAAAGTAGTTAATATTTGTTGAATATTTAGTTTATGCCAGGCACTATGCTAAATAGTTTATCTATTTTATAACTCATTAAATGCTCATAACTTATGAGGTAGGCATGATCACTACCCTCATTTTACAGATAAACAGACATAAACCTAGTGCTTAACAAACTTGTTCAAACTCATAGGCTTAGAAGTGAAGAACTATGTTTTGAGGCTAGCCAAACAGCAAGGCTACATTTCATAACATCTGAACTTCAGAACTGCTTAGCCAATATAGAGCAGCAAGATCTGGTAACTCACAGGTTGATTTCTTTTCCTTTAATTTTTTTTCAGATATATGTTGTCCAGGCTGCCCTCTAACTTGTGGGCTCAGGCAGTCCTCCTCCCTCAGCCTCCTGAGCAGCTGAGACTAGAGGCTCATGACACCACACCTGTGGTCCCACCCCCACTTTTAAACTTAAAATTGTATTTTACTATAAGTCATTGACTATGGATCTGGGATTAATCTGCATAGCCATAAGAAGGGACCTAAAACAAAAAGTAACCATCTAACCATGCCACACTTACTAGCAAGAGCAACAGGCTATTCAGGGTATAATCCCTCAAACCTGAGTCAACCCTTTTCCCATGTGGTTCATAATGAATAATTTGAAGGTAAGTTATGGAAAAATAAATTGTGTTTAACAAGAAGAGGGGTTAAAGATGTAGCTCAATAGTAAAAAACTTGACTAGTATGTACAAGGTCTTGGATTTAATTCTTAACACTGCAAAAATATAAATAATAAGGGAAAAATGGAAAGAAAAACTGCTCACATTAGACAATGGCTGATTTTTGGAAACAACACAAAACAGGTTTTCCTTTCCATGTTAACTGGATAGTGCCCACTTAAAAGAAAGTAAGTGTGTTGCTCACCTTAAGATATCTGGTTCTCTGGTGCTTCGGGGGTAAAAAAGTGCTAGCCTCATTTTTTCCAAATTAAAAGAATAGTATGACTTGTTTCATAAATGGCTAAGTTTACACTTTATTAAAATGTAGAAAGCTTACATGAGAAAATTTTTAAAACCTATTGAACCAGATTTTCACTTGTTTAGGAAGCAGGGTCACAATTTAAATCTGCAAAATAAGTACCCCTTATACCATGGCCTGAGTGTCTCCATACAATGAAAGATATTTTCAACAGCCATACCACCCTGAAAGCACCTGATCTTGTCTGATTTGGGAAGCTAAGCAGGGTCGAGCCTGGTTAGTTCTTGGATGGGAGACAATGAGAGACATTGTTCTGCAGCTCCCTCCAGCTTCCTTCCGTGGAGAATTCCTTCCTATCTACAGATTAATTCTGACAGCTATCTCAGCACCAAGGAACCATTTCTGTTCCCTAGCACTGGGGTGCAGTTAGCTGACACCAGAAACAGGTTCTGAAACAGAAAGCTGTCCCCAAAGCAGATAAAACAAAGCTTGTGTATTTGGTACATTTCATGACAGTGCAGAATCAAAGAGCAGTGTAAAATAGAAGCCTGTCCCACCCTTAACAAAAGAGCATGGCTGCCTTGTTAACACTAAAAGATATATCTATAACCAAATGTTTGGGGAGTTGCTAAGCATTGAAATGCTCCTAAACAGTTTGGGGACAGCAATGTGGTTGACACTATTAAAGAAAGTTACAAAGAATGATAAACATAACAGTGAGTTGTCTGATGACGCCTTTATGGAAGAATGGAAACAGAAAACTTACAGCTTTAAGACCATTCACAGGGATGGAAGAGAGAGATTCCCCTTCAAATGACGTATGCTCAGTGTCTTCTAGCGTTCCTCTATTTTTGCTATTACAGTTTTGCTGCCTTTGATCTTTAGTTGGTTAAGGTAAGCACACAAAGAATGCTCTCAGTGTCCTGACCCCACAGGCCTGGTAATACAGCAGCTCCATGTTTTGCTAACGGGGCTTCCAGATGAATCCAGGTTCAAAGGGCCAAGCTGTGTTACTTGAAGTGCACAGAGCAAACCCTTATCCTGTGAAAACCCTCACCCACACGTGCTTAAAACTCTGCACACTTCAGAACGAGAGTTAATGCAGATAAATGATTTCTGATTTAATGAGCCACAGTGGCCAGAAACCTGCTGATTTTGCTTTCTCCTTCCAGAAGTTGCTGCTCTCAGCTTGGGCCCCCAGGGTGGCCATAACTTAAATGAAAATAAAATAATGGAAAGATTACTAAAATTTAGTTAATCTGTCCATCTTTTTTCATAAGTGGCTTATAAAATAATTAAGATTAGGAATATACATAATACATTAGACAGAGAAGTGACAGCTTCCTGGAACTTTTCAGTGACTAGGGTCTTCCTGAGGAGGAGGAAGAGGAGAAGGAGTGTAATTTCTGATAGTCAGCTGCAGTAGCAGGGCCTCTGAAACAAACTGCCAGCTTTCCTTTTATGGCTAAGATAAGATTCTCAAGGATATGGGGTCCTCTTTGAATTCTATATGGCTCCTCAACATGTAGATCTAGTGTCGTGTGTGCAATTAAGGCTCAAAAATAGTCAGTGGAGAAAATGATTAGCGTCAGAAGCCCAAAGAGTATAATTCTTGGAAGCTTTGAGCACCCCAGACTATAAATGCTGCTTTATTAGTCAGCAAAGAGAGGAAACTATGCATCTCTATTAATATTCAAGACCGGTTTTAAAATATGCTCCTAACTCCAGATACAACAGTTATTATGAACACCATTCTGAAAGAGTGCTCCACTCAAAAAAGCAAAAAACGAAGGCCCCTTGCTGAAAAGCACACTGCCCCCCTTTGGTCCCTACACCCTCAGTAAACTCAATGCACTACAGACTTTTCCGACAGTTTGTATGTAGATATGCGTGTGCTGGCAGTGAGGGCGATGTGATAATAGAAAGGAGGAAACGTACAGTATAGCAGTACTGCTGTCAGCAAGAAAACCTATAGATTATTTTTGTCCTCAGTTTTTAGACACAGAGTAAAGCAGACCAGAGCCCACTGTTCCTCTAACCCCAGACTAATGCTTCACACCCTTTTCCTCATTATCACTTACCTACAGACCCATTACAGTATTTGTTTTTAATTCTCTTTACCTTGAAATACTTTCTTTTTTAAGGTCTGACCTTAGTCATTTGTTACTAAAATTTCCTATTTTTTACTGCACTCAGACTTGGAAAGAACTTCTGAGAGGACAGCTTGTATCTCTGGTCAAAAGCTTAGCATATTCTGTGCCTTCTTCCTTATTTTCCTTAGCTGTGTCTTCAGACTATCAAACCACCTTCTGTGTTGCAGGCCCCCTGAGGTACCATGATGCACAATCTCATACCCTTCAGTGCTGGGTTCCTTACCCTCTCTGAGGGCTTTTCAACAACACGCTGGTGAACAGCGTCATCTTTAGAGAGAATGAAACGTTTGCAGACTTGGCTAACTTAGTGGCCCAGACAAGGAGGCACAATAGTACCATAAGTACCCATAACCTTTTCTTTTCTTTTTAAGCACAATGCTCACATTCAGGCTGAGACTGCTCACACTGCCATCCAGCAATGCAACCTCAAAGAGATTTGCATTTTCTTTCCACAGTTCTCCTTGGTTCATAATAGGAACACTCTGTACTCTGCACCCGCCAGCTCACTTCTGAGGGACCATTGCTTGTTCCCACCACAGACACAAACCCCCTCTATTCTTCACCCAGAGCTCCACAGCAACTTCTGTGACCACACACTTCTCATAAAACACACCAAGTTGGGGCCAGGGCAGTGATAGTGAACCTTTCAGAGCTTTCATGATACAATCATAAAACACACCAAGTTGGGGCCAGGGCAGTGATAGTGAACCTTTCAGAGCTTTCATGACACAAACAGCTCACTGTGGCGCACATGCCACTAGGGTGTAACACAATGGTGAGTGTGTGCTCAGCATGCAGAAGGCCCTGGGTTTGATTCTTAGCATCGAAATGTAAGTATGACATTTGTCTTAGCTCAGCTGAAGAGATTCATCTTGAAATGTTAATATCACATAGTATCTATATGCTTATGCACTGTATGTGTATCTCACCTTATCTATAAAAAGAGTAAGGTTCTTTTGCCCTCAAGAACCAATTTTCATCTGCTGGGGGAAAATATTGCCCCTTTCCAAACACTCACTCTCTACCAGAGCCCCACATACTTTCATTCATGGACCTCTTGAGACTCTGATGCAAGTTATGGACTTGTTTGTGCCTCTTCCAGAAGAAAATAGGTACAGAACACTTTTACACGATGAGCACCTTCACTGAACCCTATAGGGGCTGTCCCTGGATCCCAAGCCGAGCAACCCTGCTCTGCATGCACTCTAGGGACAATTACATACATTCTGTCCCCACTAACATCTGAGTATTCCTGAATTATAATTCACTACTCAAGCACTGACCTGTGTCACACTCAGAGACTCTGGCTAACAAACATGTACCTGTGTAGATGTCCCACAGATGCTTCAACCTCCACTGTCCAGTTCTGGACTTGTTCCACTCAAGCTGCTTTGACTTCCAACTTAGCTCATGCCAGCATATCTTCTCATTTTGACAAGCAGAAATTTGGGTCACCTTTAATTCCCTTCTCCTCCCTATTTTGTAGCCAATCAACCAACTAGTTCTTCCCACTGCCCTGACGTAACAGGTCTCAAAGATGCCCCCCTTTTCAGTATTTTGCTGACGTGCAGGGCTTTATTTTCTTACGCCTGAGACACGGAAATGATGTGCCAGTCTCTACCCCTGCCCTTCTCCCTCCAGCTCACTCTTGGAACTTCTGCCCAAGTAAACTGGGAACATCAAATTTGCTTCTGCTGAAGTCCTTCAGCGCCCACCCCTGAAAAAAGCACAAATATACAAATGCCTTCCAGATATTGCCCTATCTTTCCTAGAGGATCTCCAGGTCGTCTGCCTCTGAGTCTCATTTTCACGTCATCCCCTCTGCTCAATCCAGGGTCCGCTAACATCAAACTGCAATCAGTTCAACCACACAAGGTGCACCTGCACATTCCGGCCATTTCCTCTCCTGAAACATCCCAGCGCTTCTCTCCCCTTCTGCACCTCGTGAAGTAACTGCTCTAAAAATGCGATTTCCGTAGGAGAGAGTAGGGCAAAAGGGAGAAGGAATAAGGAACAGTCTTAGGCAACATTGGAGCTTTGCCTCTGTACCTTCTCGGTGCTGGGCCACCTGCCTTCCTGCTCTCATTCTTTGCTGCCTCACCAAGAGGGGCCGATCAGATTCTACTTTCAGGAATGTGGAATTAGAGACCAGAGTGCTAGCTAGTTGGTGTTTCTTCCCCTGAGAAGTAATACAAATCTGAAACGAAGGCCACCTCTAGATATCACATACTCTCACTGAAGGGAAACGAGGGCGCAGGTAAAAGCAGTAATAAAAGCAAGGGAGTGCTCAGCCCCGGCAACTCCCGTCCCTGCCTCTAATGAGGCTTACCCACGCTCCTCCTTTGGTTCCACTGGGTCTCCCTACATCCTACAAAACTTGCAGTTTGTTTCGGCCACTCCGAGCAAATTTCTGCTCACTGAGATGTAAAAGACTTGATTATGTCAGTGTTAGCAGTGACTATGGAACCCTTATAGCCTTTTTTGTTTGTTTCATGACCAGTATGATTCACTCAACCTGCCTCTTTGAATATAATATATTACTTTCTGTGTAAATGGGAGGGCAATCATATTAAAAGTCATAAATGTACCTCATTTAAATAAACTATCCAAGCTTCAATACTCCAAAAAACATAAAACAGAATTGAAAGCAAATGAATCTTTGCTTTGGGCTTTAAGGCTTATAAATTAAATCAGCTATTAATCAGGCTTGGAAAAACACTGGCTTCTTTCCCATGGTCGTTACTATAGAATTATTTTAAAGAATCAATAGCACTCACTAACCTATATGACTTTCTGGCACTTTCACTCTCTAGTTTACCCTAGAACTTATTGCTAATTACTATAGGTCTAAGAGAATCCACACAGAAGTGACAAAAGACATAAATTATTTACCGGGCTATTCGTCCGCAATGGACATCCCATCAGATTCAACCTTGTAAGTGTCACAGGACCAGTTATTTTAAAATCAGATTGTACTTTATAGGAAATAATAAAGATGCTATAGCAGCACAATAAATTCACACTAACAGCAGATTTGCATTTCATTGCAACGAATGTCTCTACTCTATTACACAAGTACTGAAATTTGCCCTTAACATGTCTTGGAGTCAAGGGTTTCCCTAGAGCTGTTTGCAGTCTTGCAGGTGTCTAAGGCTGAGGTCTAATGTGGGACATTTTTTAAAAAAATATTTTTCCCTTCCCTTCCAATTTCCACATGGGAATAAGAATCTCTTGGATCTGAAAGGACTCGTTCTCATCCAAAAAGACCTTGCTGCTGGCATTTATTTTCCTCATCTGAAACAGTTTTTCCTCGCTGCTGTGATCCATTTTGTCTCTGCAACAGAACCATGTTTATCATCCAAGACTTATCACCGTGCTCTTGCTGACTGACAGAGTGGTCAGCAAAAAAACAAGTTGATGAGTCTAGGATGTGAGTAGCTGGCAGCCCCCATGGCTTTAATGGATCTCAGCAGTATTAGTTTACTGAAAGACGATCCAGTCTGCCTGGGACAATTTACCATTCTGCGCACTGTGCACAGATGAGACCTTCTGTTCTCCAAGAGTTTAACTTTGGCTCTCTCTGCACAAGCCAGTGAAATTTAAACTGTGAAAGTGTCCAGCAATCAAGCAACATTGAGTAAGATCAGTGCAGTGTAACTGTGATGGATGCTGAGAATACTTAGGATTATCAGACGGTCACTGGCTAGGAGGACTTGGGGGGACCGTGGTCCTCCTCGGAATCTCATGGAGCACATGAGAGACAGGCCTGCTCTGCCCAGGGGTGTGTGTGAGAGAGATCCTGCACAGAAACTCGGGGCGAGTGACACAGATGACTTCTCAAGGTCACTGTCACCATCATGATTCATTAATGTAGGGCAGGCTGCTGCTCTGAGCTGTGTGGTTTCCATGGGTTCTACTGTCCACCTTCTGTAAGTAATAAATCTCACAGCTTCCCAATCTCTCTGTAATCTGCAAACCAGCACACTGAAAATAATGGAATGTAAACACGGTTAGCTCACAAACATGAGCCAGGTACCTGTAGTGACTCCCTTAAGTATGGTGCCGCTGTCTTTCTTTAATGTCTCTACACTGTTTTTATCAGTATCTAGCACATGGTTACAATCAGGAAAATAAGTAAAAAACATTTTAAATCTTGTACTTTTGATGGTCTCAGTGTCTATTGTTTTCATTTTTTGTTTTTTTGAATTGAACTTAAGAGGCACTGAGCTACAAACCGATACCCTTTTTTGAGCTGCCTAGTCTGGCCTCAGCCTTTCAGTTCTTCTGCCCAGCCTCCCAAGCCTCTGAGATTACAGATGTGTGCCACAGTACCTAGCTATGCCTAATTTTCATAAAACTTAAGAAAAGATCTGTATAAGTTTTGGGCAATTCCAGTAAAACAAAAGATTATTTTATCCACAAACAACAATAGCAAATCACATCTCAGTGTAAAATACGTAGGATCAATGAGCTGCCTTTTAAGTCCTCCAGGAACTAATGTACACAACTCACTATCTCAGGGTCATTAGTCAGATGCATCAACAATGAAATAAGTGTCTCCAGGGCCTTGAGTGACAAGACGTTTAGCCATACCTTCATTTCAGTCACAATCCAAAATCTAAAGTGGTTAAAATTTAAGTATCACCGAAGTTCCAAAGAGATCAGAGTTTTGTAAAAACTGCCAATTTATTCTCCTACCATGCAGAGTCATACTCATTATTAAAAGACTGTAAGCCTAATCACAGTATGATGAGGTACACCAATTTGTCACTTCCTTAGGCTATTTCTGCAGCTGTGAGTTGGGGTTTTAGTGACTCGGTGCGGACTGACATAACCTGTTTCCTAAAAATCAAACATATTGCCATAGCAGCAAGAAGAAAAATCCTACTCCATCAATCCACAGATCCTTCAAGAAAAAAAATAACACTTTAAAACATGAGGCAGAAGGATAAAAACCTTTTCATCCATATTTTCAGGAACAACAAATTTACCATTTTCCATGTCCATTTCCCTTTTTTAGGGGATGCGTTCTTAGCTCTCTCAGAACTGGGACAAGGGCCTCCTTATCTGGTGGCACAATGTCCTAGATGGCTTTGGCTCTTCCCTCAGTACCCTCCATTCAGAAACAGGAAATCTCTTTCTAGACTTCCTTCCGACAATTTTCCAAAACCCGACCCAACTTCTAACACTTTCTTCCTCAGACACATCCCTACATGCTCTTCTCTAGCCACAAGAGTCTTGGACTTGCATGAAAAAGTACAACAAAGCTCTTGCAGAGTCTATGAAAACTCGAAGTCAGACCTCCGACTTCACCTGTGTCCTTCTCCATGTTTTTCTCCATGACCTGCATTGGGCTCTGTGTGTGCTGTGCAAACACACACGGTGAATTTCTTCTTCTAGGAGCGGGGGTAGAGCTGGGCGACCCCGCTAGCTTTTCTGTAGCTTGAGGGTTGCTGTCTCTCTGGCAACCAGCACCACGAAGGTGGCACCAGTGTTAGATAAGTACCATGGTCCTTGGTGGATACTCTTCCCAGGAGGCTACACATCCACAAGAGATCAAAAAAGTGTATAATATTGCTGTTTTCTGTGGTTCCCTGAACACCACTGAAAATAATCTAGGATTCAGAAAAATTTCACAGTAAGCTGATCAGTAGACAGACTGCATATTTCAGGTATTATATATAATTACTGAAGGACTACTCATGCCAGTCTGTTGCTTTTGGAACAGATTATTCTGTGCTCTGATTTCTCTCTCTCTATTGGAGCAGAATTAATAAGATTTTGAGTTGACGGTGTATAGGAATTATGATTAAGTCATCTCTGTATTTTTCACATTATCAGTACATTACTTAAATACTCAATATATGTTGAAGGAAATGTATTGTGACAGTTTCTTTTTTAATGAAGCCATAAAATATGCACTTCAAGAAGCATCCTGCTATACTTACTGTTGTAAGAAACATACAAACTTGCCAATATTAGTTTAAAGTCAGGTTTAGAAGTTAATATTAAGAATGAAACTGAAAAAAAAAAGCAATGGGGAAATACAGGCATAAAGGTAAACTACAGTTAGGTCTGCTTTCATGCCGACCACTCTTTGGTAAAGCTTTTTGACTATTATGAGCATTTCAATTATGTAGGGAAAAAGGAGGTAGCAAGAAAAGCTGTAAACTTCGCAGCTAGATTTATTAATAGCCAGAAGTTTCTGGCTAGCCATAAATATCATTTAAAAATCAAGCATACCACTTAACTTACTGTATACTAACAAAAGAACTATCTTCCTGAGACTCTTCATTTTTAGCATAATCAACAGAATAAGCAAAGTTAATGAAAATGCTTTTGATTTAAATTATTTTAAAAGTTCTGCAAACAGATCTCACCACCACCCCCACATACAATAGACACCTACAGAGAGAACTAACCCTGCATAGAAATCAGCATGAAATCAATACCTTTTACGTGGCCTTGAAAGCACTGATAGACCTACCGATACACCTACTGTGTCTTAGAAAAGTGTCACTGGCTCCCCCACCTCCCCGTACTACAGTACAAGGAAAGGGATTCAGAGCTGGCAGCGACATTTTAGTGATCTTTGGAACACAATGTCCGAAAACCATAAGTCATCTCTAGCAGCGGCTGAAATGTGATAGCCATCACCCTGGAGATCTGAGGAGGGAAGAGAGGCTTACAGTTGTCTTTCATGCATTCTTGCCTTTAAGGCAAAAGTTCTGTCTGAATCACTCAATATTCCTTCTATCCTATGGGGTGCTTATGTCCCATAATAAAACCAGCAATGAAGAAGTCAGCCATGCCAGGACGAGGTAAGCACTGGGAAAGTTAATGGAAGAAATGCTGTTGGGAGCTCTTCCTCAGAATGTAAAGCACTGACAGTGCAATCAGGACACATAAATTTGGTCAAAATCATGTTCAATGGAAACTGTAGCATGACTTATCCGGACACCTACATTGTGTATCCTACTTTTTACTAGCATCAAGTACTTACTAAATAGTTGTAATAAGCATACTATTGTGTTAGGGGATTGGCATTTGAAACTTTTCAGGTTGATAACAAAGTCTGTGTCCTCAGATTGCTTACAATCCTCTAGCCAAGTTCAAACAGAACCAAATGCGAGTCACTTCATCCAGTAACTACAGAGGAAAGGAAGTCAGCAAGTATCTAAAGTCAGAACACTCAGGCTTAGAACAATGTTTTTCAGATTGCTGTCTACCACTGCTAAACGGAGCATGAAAGGTTGTCAGGCATTTGAACTCTGGCAATAGTAATAGACCTTTTCATACTCAGAGCAAGTAACTATCTAAATTACTGAATACAGTTCTTCAAGGAAGACAGATCTATGGAAAGGGCAAGCTGGAAAATAAACCCACCCGGCCTGGGTCGCTCAGGAGGGACACAGATATACTGCGTGCTATGAAACTCTAGTTGTCTAAAATAGGCATCCAGTGATTACTAAATTTAAAGTGTAAGTTGGACTTAGCTAAAACTTTTGCAAAAACAATTAACCTTGAGCCGAGCAAAAACCAACAAGCCCATAGCGGTGTATGGGTAGCTAGAACAGGAAAAGTGGCCCAGTCTGTAGTCTTCCATGTCTCATTCAATACAACCAGACAGCACACCCGAGATGTGGGACTGAAAATGCAAAGTGAACTCCAAATCATTCCCTGCTGTCTAATGAGCAGTGGAAGCCACGTTGGAAAAAGTCTCCATGTGGAATGTGTTTTTCTTTTCTCCTAAACAAAAATAAGATGTTATACAAGAGAAATTTAGGAAAAGTACTACATGTTATGAAAAGCACAGAGGGAATGATTTAGGCCAAAAGACTGCAAAAGTTAAACACATACAGTTTAATCTAAAGGCCAAGAAGGACTTGCTTTCTGTAAATAATGTTGACATGTATCCAACTGAAGAATTCTTTGGTAATATTTATTAGAGTGGGAAATGGAATTGAAATAAGAAAGACATTAAGGAAAAGAAATTTTATGCTAAATGGCAGAATTTTTACACAGTCTGTATGATACAAATACCATGTATGGTGGTTAATATACAAACACACACATCTTAAATGATGAAGGCATGCTTACAGATAGACATTTAAATTAAACAGAATGAAAGCTTTAACAAAATTACTCTAAATCCAGAAACAAGAGCTGTGTTAACACTCTGATAAAAGGGAAATCATTATGTAAATCATTAACCACTAAGAAACCTCCTAATACCCTGAATTGCACATCAAATTTTATTGCAACTGTGTACAAAGGAAATTGGAGACAAGCTGATGTACTGTGGTATCACTCATTTTACCTAGCCAACGCACTTGGGCACTCGATAGCTCTGTATGCTGTCTACCTTACACTTGTCCTCCTTGGAGTGCTGATAGTCGTAAAGCTAACCAGCACCTTGGCAGGACTTGGTGATTAGGGTTACAGTGACTGCCATCAGGATATACTGTGTCGTAATTTCCTTTAAGCGCATTACCCTACTTGGTGACATACACATTTCTTCCCTGCCCGACACTACACACTACTCTCAGAGCTAAGTTCCCAGAGTAAACTTAGCCTTATCTCAGTCAGTTTCCTGAGGTGGTGGGTGAGGTCTCCAATATTTCATCAAGTTCATATGCCCAAACCTGCTGTTTTTCTTTCATTACCAACCTACTCCGCTCAGAAAGTACACACATTTTTGGTTAAGCTTGTTACCAGTCAGCTCTGATAAACAATAAATGACAAGTAAACACTTTACATAATGCTTTCTTATTGCTGTGGAGAAGTGACATTTTAGTACGTGACTCCATACATATATAGTTTCGTCTTATACATTCTTCCCAAAAGAAATCATGTCAGGTATATGAAGGAAGCTACCCTGGCGTTGGACTAGTGCTCCCATCAGAAACGATTCTAACAGAGTGGAATCACCCTTGCTACTCAGGAGGAAGGGTCAGACACTATTTATCATGGTCCTTTTTAAGAATATTAGAAACCAGTGATAGCAATGCAACTGTTACAGCTGAAGCTAAAGCAATCAATTTATCTAAACAGAGAGAATAAGCATCTCTACTTTGACTTTGCTTCTCAATTTACTGTGAATTTAATTCTTGGACTCATAAAAATAAGAACATGCATATGGTCACATGTACAAACAGAACACACACAGCCCCATCTTCTACTAATCTAGAACTACCCCTCACTTGTCTATTGATTCTAGGCTTTGCTTTGAATTTCCAGTTACAATATTTGAAAAGGCTAATTTTTAAGCAAGAAGCTTTTCTATCTTTTTGCAACCATATTTACCTAAAACATTAATCCTCCATATAGTACATTTTAAAATTTTAACAGAAGTATTAATTTTCTTAATCTAAGAGTATTACATAATTAATAAGTTGGTATAAGAAAGGAATACTGTAAATTCTTCCTGAAAAAGAATGCTGTAGAGTCTTCCTAAGATAAGACCTTTTCAAAGATGTTAGCAGGCTTCCAAACCAAGAAACACTGCAGACTTTGTGCAGAGAAACCCCTAAAGAAGACCATATACTCATAATGGTTAAAACACTTTAAATATTCTTTTACAAAGCTGTTATTTAACAATGAAGTATGAAGAATAACCGGCTGGAAGAATCTTTGGAAAAGAACCATTCTCTAGGAACAAGGAAGTCTTAAAGCTGTGTTACTCTGAGGTAGGGTGACCATATTGGTTACCACCCAAACCAGGACATCCCTGCGTAGGAATAATTAAGCTGAAATAAATCCATACTCTCCCAGGTATACCGGATATATGATGACACTACTCTGAGGTCATTTGTTGATCACTAGTGGGAGTTTGGATTTTAACAGGCCACAGGTATGCATGGGGGTAAGGAGACAAAGTCTGTGGTCTGAATAGAGTGAGAAGTTAACCAGAGACACCTGAAAAAAAGCTCACCTCCCCCAAAAGTAGCATGCTAAGTGGTTCGGAAACACACAAGCAAGATAGAAATCTGCCTTGCACACGGAGACAGATTTAATTAGAACTTCACTCTAAGTACAATAGGAAAAAGACCAGCATAAGCAAGAAACAAAACAAATGAGCCTTCCTAAGCACAGGTTCATATATTCTTTTAGATTTCAGATCAGAATCCATACTACCACAGTAGCTTTAAAATCCCAAAATTAAAAATTGAGTTTTAAATGCTCTTTGGTTGGTAGTCTGCACTTAAGAGCTAAAGAGAAGGTAATCTGGTTATCCAGAGGAACATACACACAGGTCTCAATTCCCATATACACAGAAGAATTCCAAGGACTATGGGTTCACAATAAAAAGAATCACTAAAAACCACGATGAAACAAGCCTTAACTAACAAATAGAAAAAACAAATGGCATAATCAGACAAGCAAGTACTGCAGCTACTAGAGTCATCAGATACAGAATATAAATGAATATGCTAACATAGAGGGAGAAGGTTGAGAGTGTAGTGCAACTGAAGAGTACAAAAAATTGACAGGGCATTAAAAAATTGCATACTGTGTTTACAGAAAGAAAAAATATAGTTTAAACTAAAATCAATCAGAAGATCAAAGACAGTCGGAAAGAATGAGAGAAAAAGCTAAAGTAATTGCTCAGAATGCTATATGAAGACATACAAGAAATGAAAGACATGAAAAATGGAATCTAACCTAGATCTAGAGAAAAGAATGAGAGGCAATAAATTACTGAAGTAATAGAAGAGCTCTTTCCAGAACTAATGAAAGATATTAATCCTCAGATAAAACGATTCCAAAGATCCCAAGCACAATAAATAAGAGAATAGTTGCACCTAAACATATAATGGTCTATAGCACACTACAGCCAAGATGTAGACCTGGAAATGTGTGGAGGCCGATTACACCAGATGACCGACAGCTGACTTCAGTGAGTGTCAAAGGAAGACAGTGGATGATATCAAAGAGCTAAGAGGAAAATAACCACTGACCCCAAGTTCAGTTCCACCAAAATTCCTTAAAACTTTAATAAAAAGACATTCAAAAGAATTCAAGTCAAAAAGATAAGAAGAAAGGAAATAAAATTTTGGAGCTGAAAATTGGCTTCACAGGCATAAGAAAACTGATCACTGGAGGTGGGCAGATGGGAATCAATCTATGTTAAGCTACAAAATCCTGAAAAGCCTCAGAAGCCAGTAGCCACGAGGCCTCCAGAGGTGAAAGACAGGTGTGGACGGAGCAAAGCTCATAACGATAAAGCAACGAGATGTCTGTCTTTCATCACAGGAAAAACAGACAACTTGACAGCTTATCCTTCAGAGAACATAAAATAATCTTTGGATTGGAAGTTGACCCAGGCCACGCAATATAAGAGTATCTTACGGCAATCAGGAGGCGCCCTGACCATACCTACTGACCAGAGAATGTGGAGACGCAGCCTTCTCCCTTCGGCTCTTAGAACACTGGCAACTAGATCTTCACTCTGCAGGTAAATGTTTTCTAAGCCTACTGGGGGAGGGGGTAGAGTGGTCCTAAAATAACATCTGGGATTGTATAAAAAAATGCCTTACCAATGGTTCTCACATGCAGCTGCTTAAGGGTATCACTTAGAAAGCTTTAAAAAAATTGGAAACCCCAGCCCAGTACTGAGATTGAACCAGGACCTTCCAACTGCATCACATCTCCAGCCTTTCTAAACATGTTGTTTTTAATTTTGAGAAAAGGTTTCCATTAGTTGTTAAATTAACTGCCTAAGGTAGGCTTGGACTTCCAATTTTCCTGCCTTAGCCTCCCAGAGTGCTACGATCACAGGCAGGAGCCACCATGCCCGGAGGATACTGGTATTTTTTTCCTAAAGCTTCCTTGGTGTTCAGCTATGGTTATGCACTATGGCCCAGTAGGAAAGCTCAAAGTCTTACTCAGCTTCCGAACAGTATTAATATTCTACTGTTAACAAGAGGGCAACTGAGGATTTCCTCAGAGGGCAACTGAAGAAAACTCTAAAATAGAAAACAGCTATAACAAACAAATAAAACAACGGAGGAAACAAACTCTAAGAAAACTTTATTTAAGAGGAAAACTGGACTCTTGAAAATTAAGAACAGGAGAGCAGAAATTCAAATAAAAGAGAATGACAGCTGATAAGAAAGAGGAAACATGCCAGAATGCACAGAAAGTCACGAGTGGGGGAAAGAGGTATAAGGTATGTGTAAATGCAAACGGCAAAGTGTGGAAAGTCTGTGCATCGGAGAGGAAGCCTGATGGAGTAAACAAGGAAGGGGTTGCTGTGTTTATTCTACGTGCTGTGAAATGCTACTTGATTGGTTTTTGTTGTTTTTGTTTGTTTGTTTGTTTTGAGACAGGTCCTCCTATGACTATGTAAGCCCAGGCTGGCCTTGAACTTGCAAGGATCCTCCTGCCTCAGTATTCCAAGTGCTGGGATTACAGGCTTGTACCACCCCATCTGGCCACTACTTGACTTTTTGCAGTATATACCTGTATTCCCACGTGAAAGCATTGGTAAACTTATACCAAATGAAAATATTTTCAAGAATACAAGTAAAATAAAGACAGAATTCTCAGAATTTAACAGCAAAAAATTTTCAAAGAAATTTCATTACCAGCAGTTTCTTTTTTTTGGGGGGGTGTTCTTTTTTGAGACAGGGTTTCAGTACAGTTTGGCCTCAAACTTGTAGCAATTCTCCTGCCCTCATGCTGGGATTACAGGTGTGTGCCACCATGCCCAGCACCAGCAGATTCCTATTAAAGGAAATTCTGAAAGGTTCAGTGTTCCAGAGGGAATATCTGAGATGCAGAAGGCACGGTGAGCCAACCTGAGGAAATAATCATGAATGGCACTGAATACATGTTGGCTAGATTACAATAGCAGTGTTCCATTTGTGAGGTTAAACATCAAGGCACATAAAATTCTGGAAAATAATGGCACAAAGGCCACATGGGGGATGGTGGGAAATTAACATAGTCTCTGGTTCTTATCAAGTCTTAACACAGGGTGAGACATGGATTAATTTCAGGTTAAGCAGCATTTTAAAATTTCCAAAGTCCAGGGTAAACACCAAAATATACACAAAATGTGCCCCCACAGCCTGTTTCTTCACCATGCCTTGTCCTCGTTGCTGTGAGTTTTGCCTAGGCTCCAGATCTCTGCAGCAGTTGACTCTGACAGGTTTTGTTAGTTGAGTCTGTAGAAATGGAGCCCTAGAGTGTCTTTACCACTTTCAGTGACATCACCCCACAAGCAAGTACTTATTAAGTGTTGTTCTCATTAATGTTCTTTTCTAAGTGCTTCCCAATTTCCACTATTTATTTCTTCTTTGACCCATGGACTGTTTGGAAGTTAATTAGCTTGCAACGATGGGTTTCTTAAGTTATTTAAAAGGTGCGTGGTGGTGGTGGTGGGGGTTACTGTTTTCTCATTAATTTTGCCCAGAGAATATGATCTGTGTGATGGCTCATTTAAAGTTTATTGACACTTAGCCTGAGTAGTTGTGCAGGTCTGTATTCCCAGCACCCTGGAAGGCTGAGGCAGGAAGAAGGGGTATTTGACTCCAGCCTGAGCAATTTAGCAAGACCTTGTCTCAAAATTGAAAAGTCAAAAAAGGTTGGAGATATAGCTCAGTGCAAGTGCCTCAAAACAGAGACTCTGTAAAGACTTGGAGAGTTGTTCTTACTTCTGTTGGCTCCAAGTGTTTAAGAAAACTATCAAAATACTAACCAGTTAGCTGATAACAGAATACAGGCTTCAGGGGCCACATGTAATAAAAATTATAATCTTTACAAACATAGGTTCAAGAAGTCATCAAACACACAAACAACCTACAACAAACACCAACAACAAATTCTGGGGAGGGAGAAGAGTCGATTTCCAGAGCTGTCACTTTGTTATAATATTCAGAATGCTCAATTTTCAAGAAAAAATTATGAGTCTTGCAAAGAAACAAGAAAACAAGGCTGATTCACAGAGGGTGAAAAAGAGGTAGAAATTAATAGAAACTGCTAAGAAGCCCAAGCACAGGACTTACTAGACAAAGACTTTGAAACTTGCAGGTTGTAGTGAATGTGATTTCTAATGCTTACATTAGAAAATATAACAAAACATGAAAATACTGAATTAGACATTCAGCTAAGTAATTTACTGTTGCAATTATTGTTGGAAAAACAACAGTGGAAAGTAGAAATAAGAGGGTAAGAGCAAACATAGTGAAATACAGAGAAACCAAAAAAATCTAGAGATCCTCATAAAAAGGCTGCTAAAACAGTAAAATGGATCATGAACAGTAGAGAGAGGACAAAAACAATTCTTGGCATACTGGTGGGAGAGGCACAGAAACACTGAGAGGTGCTAAAGAGAGTAAAGAGATAAAGGCAGCTATAAATAGCTAAGTCATAAACCTGAAAATCTAGTTGAATTAGACAAGTTTCTAGAAAATGTGGATTACAGAAAGCAACTCAATAGGAAATAGAGAACCAGAGTGGCCCCATAAACAGTAAGATATTTAATCAATAGTTAATCTTCTCACAATGCCCAGAATGTTTTACTGGTAAGTTGTCCCAAACAGTCAAAAAAATAGATGGTTTCAGTATCATACAAAGAATTTCACTGGGAAAGAAAAAGAGGAAATACTCTTCAACATATTTTATGAGCCTCATACAATTTTTAAAAAAATACTAGACAAACAAGTACATGAATGTTCTAGTTGAGCTCACTCTTAAACACAAACGCAAGATTCTCAACAAAATTTTAGAAAAACCAATTCAATAATGTACAAATAGGTAACTTATCATGACCAAATTAGGTTCATTCCAGAAATGCCAGTATTTTTCAACATTGAAAAAAATCTCCGGATGTAATTCATTACATTAATTTCAAATGAAAAAAACCATGACTGTCCCAATATTTCCAAAAACTGCATTTAATAAATTCAACATAATTCAGAAATTTTAAAAATACTTAGCAAACCAATAATACAAGGCAATTTTCTTAACCTGGGAAAGGGCATCTATCAAAATCCTACAGCAAATGTCTTTTTTTAGTGGTAAAATGGACACACTATTTAAAATAAAATAGATGCTCTATTTTACTACTTTAATAAATGGACACTATTTAAAATAAAAAGAAAAAATGAGAAAGATGACTACCACTGCACCTTCTGTTTGACTGTATTTCTGCACACTTTCTATTAAGTGGGCAAAATATACTGAATTAAAAGACACTGCACACAAGAATGGCAAAAATGTTCTATCTAGGAATAAACTTAAAAGACATAGAAAATATGGAGAAAAGGACTACAGTAAAGAAGATCAAATTAAATGGAAAGACACATCATGTTAATGGATAGGAAAATCCAGTTATAAAGACATCCAAAAAAATCTGGTAATCTTCAATGTCTTAGACTTAGTGGTAATATAGCTTCAATTTATTAAAACTTATGGTATAGACTGAGTGTCTGTGTCCTCTCAGAATTCATACTCTGAAATCCTATCTCCAAGAAGATGGTTCTAGGAGTTGGAACTTTTGCGAGGCAACTGCGTCATGAGGAAGAGTGGAACCGGTTTCCTCTAAGACAGACTCCTGAGCCAGCCTGCCGCTTCCAGCAGGCCACATACTGCAAAGCCACTGCCTGTGACCCACAAAGCAGGCCCTCCCACACACCACGCAGCTGCTCCTTGGGCTTCTCAACTCCACAACTGGGAGAAGTTAATTTGTTGTTTATAAGCCACTCTGTTTATGACACTGTACTACTACAGCCTAAAGAGATCAACACTAAAAATGAGTACATAAAACACACACACACACACACACACACACACACACACACACATTTTGTTCATTTCACGAGAAAATTTAAATCTAGGTAATAATGATTTTAAGAAAATTATAAAGGGACAGCCTTAAATACTTTTCTAATTCCAAAATGCCTCTGCAATGATATGGTTTACATGTGTTCCTTCCAAAATTTGCAGGGCTGAAAGTTAATGGTCAGTGTGATGGGATTAAGAGCTGGGTCTTAAGAGGTGACTGGGGCATCAGGGCACAGTAGGGCTGGATCTTAAGAGGTGGTGGCATCAGGGCACCTCTCTGATGGGTAAGACTACAGCTCTGATAAAGGAGGCTTTACAAAGCTTTCAGCTCGCTGTCCTCTGCTTCACAACGTGAGCACCAAGCTCCTCCTCTGCGGTGCCATCTCAGAGACACACAGCAGCCCTCACTGGAAAACTGAGCTGTCAGCATCTTGATCTCCTTGCCCCCAGAACTGTGGGAATAAATTTCTACTACTTGTAGGTTACCTTGTCTGTGGTATTCTGCTACAGTAGCACAAAATGGGCTAAGACAGAATCTTATAAGTATAATAATTTCTTTAGCCACCCCCCCAGAATTCACACACACACACACACCCATGTATGCACACACAATATTCAGGGATAGCAGAGGGAATAAAATCAGATATACAGTGGCAAAGATGCTTGTGTCCTAATGAGGGCTTACTTTATTTATTTTGGTTTTTCGGGACAGGGTATCAGTAAGTTGCCCAAACTGACCTCAAACTTGAAATCCTCCTATTTCCCCCTCCCGAGTGCTGCGATTACAGCTATGTGCCATGTTTGCCCACCAGAGGGCTGATCTTAATACAGTGGTACCTGGGTTGATGAACTTAATTCCTTCCATGATGCCGATCATAGGATTTGTTCCATGATTCTGATTGCATATGCTTGCAATCCAGTAGAGTAGAGGCATAGACTTTTGGGTGGAATTTTGCCCAAGGCTGCCTGAGCGGCTAGAACAGAAGTAGTGCCTTTTTTATTGGCTAACCGGCAGGGGAACACAGCATTCTCCCATTTGCTAGGCTGGGAGTACAGTAGAAGGCTCAGTCATAGGGAACATCTTAAGTCTAACTTTAATAATTGTAGTACATAAGGCATAGTGATTCTGACTCAGCTGCAAAATAAATGCAAAATTAGAGTACATTCTGTCCTTAAATCTCACTTTAAAAGTTTCCTTTTTCTTTTAAACTTGCAATTGATTCTTTCTATAAAGTGTCTTGTGATTCTGTGAATTAGGCTATATAAAAATAAAGCACACTGCATTATATAAAGCTTTACTGCTTCTCTGCTATATCATCAAATGTGCTTAATTCTCTGGGCCTCATTTGTGTATCTTTACACTCACTGAATAGTTTTCACCTTACGAAGAATTCAATAAAATGGTATTAAAAGAGACAAAGATTGCTGTCAGATATAAATCCTTTTTTATCTTTCCTCTGAGCCTAGGCCTTTGGCAATGGTTCTTGTGGATATGCAGAAGTATCCAGCCAACAAAAGCCTGCTCAGCCCAGACAAAAGTTAGAGCTGTTAGCATTTACAACCTAGAATGATCCAGTTCCATAAGATAAATATTAGAAGTTTGCAAACAGTCACATAACTGATAAAAGAAAATGACATTATTTTCAGGCCCCAGAAGACTGGAGAAAAAGCTGGATTGGGCTAATATGTGATAATTCCTGAGTGACCTAAAATTTCATAACGCTTGAATAGAGTGGCCAATTCAACAGAAAAACATTAGCAGAATAAAGACTGTCCAGTCTTCAGGAAAATTCTGCCTCATCTTGCATGGAATACCTTGCTCAACATTAGACTTAAATGTTTAAGATTTTTCTTAGCACGAATATAAACGTGGGAAAAGAAATTCTGTTTGATGTTATGGCAGGAACACAAGCAAATTTAGCCTTGACTGCAGCTGCATGGCTTTGATCTCAGCCTTTGGAAGGGTGCTGAGAACCCAATGTAGCTTTAGTCAATTTCAGCATCTTGAATGTATTGATGATGATTGGCGACCACATGATCACACAGGTCCCCAGAAAAGCTAAGTAACAATATGAACCTCTGACATACGAACAAGGTGTATCCTCTGGATTCAGTGTTACTGTCTGGTGGTGGTTCTCTGTTGCCCAGGGGTTTCGAACCTCCAGGCTCAAGTGATCCTCCTACCTCTAGTGTAGCTGGGACCATAGGCATATGGCACTCTGCCAGCCAAAGACTTAGTGTTAATACTTGATTACTCACTTTCAAACAGAGGTAAGTATCCTATCCTTAATGGAAGTTGGTGTGAACATCTCCATATGTACTGTAGACACTGAAATCAGTAAACTTAAATTGGAGTATATATTTATAATTCCTAGAGTAAAATGCCACAGTAATAATCACTATAAAAAATATTGTGTATACAAAATGATAAAAACTGGTTAAATGAATGGAGAAGCAGTTAATAGTACAAACATTAAGAAATAATAAATTTGCTACTTATGTTTAGGAAGACCAACATGTTTTTAACTCAATGTGAACCTATAAAATTTAAAATCAAAACAAGCAGACTATTAGAGATTAGGTAATAATTCTAATCTTTGTGGTGTTAGTTGATAAACCGTTACTCGTAACGTTAAATAAAAAAAACCTCTTAGTTATTTCATTCTATTTTAGGCTAAAGGTCTCAATTCCATGACAAATTCTGATGTCAGATGAGGATAAATTCATGCTAGTGTGTTGATTTTGCCACTTCAAACTTCATAAATAGGGGGCTTGGAGTGGAGCTGAGTGGTAGGAGTTCTTGCCTGCCAGGCACGAGCCCTCCCTGCATTCAATCCACGGCACCACTAAATGAATGAATGAGAAAACCTTTAAAGCAACATATTACAATATTCACGACAGGTTATCTTCAATTTAATGCAATAAATATAAAAAGAAAAAAGAAAACGGTACAGGGGTAGAGTACTATGAGTCACTCAAAATACACTGCGCTTCCTCAGACATCAGCTGAAAACGAATGTTTACTATCATAAGGGTACGGTTAATGCCCACAGAATCAGTTCAGCAGAGGTTAGTGTTAAGACTTCTGTATTATAAGGTCAAAATTCTGACCAATATAAATGTAATAAAATTATATTGATACATGTATTTGGGGAACATTTTCTGGTCTACTCATTTCCCCAAAAGTTCACCTTTACTGGTGGTGTTTTGGGTCTATTTTCCACGTAGCCATGTTGTGTACGGTCAGCCTTCCGTATCTGTGGGTTCCACATCAATGGATTTAATCAGCCTCAGATTGAAAAACAGACAAAAATGCATTCATGCCGAAAGTATACAATATTTTTATTGACATTATTTTCTAACAAAACAGTATAACAACTATTCACACTGCGTTTACATTGTATTAGGTATTCTAAGTAGTCCAGAGATGACTTAAGGTATATGGGAAAATACGCATAGGTTATGTGCAGAGAGTATGCCATTATATACAAGGGGCTTTAACATCCTTAATTTTGGTATATGTGGACACTCCACCACTAATCCCTTGAGAATAATGAGGGATGACTGCTTTTGATATACCTCTAATATGATAGTCTATATTGTGTAGTAAAAAAGGATTCTTGCAGAGGATGAAAGGAAAACATTTAAGAATTTCCTTTTTTGTGTGTGTGCTAAAGATTGAATCGAGGGTCTTGCTCTACCACTGAGTTACATCTCCAGCTCTTTATTTTATTTTGAGACAAAGTTTCACTGAGTTGGCCAGGATGGTCTTGAACTTGCAACCTCTTGCTTCAGCCTACTGAGTAGCTAGGGTTACAGGCATGACCTACTGCACCTGGCCCAAGAATTTACTCTTTAACATGGACTTTCCTAGGGACTTCAAATTAGATAATCAAATCATATTTATTTTTCAGCTATATGTCTCTGATTGAAAAACATTTGTTGGTGGTAGAGAAATTACATTAAATCTATAAGTAAGACAAAAGGTATATGAAAGGGTCATGTATCCAACACGCTGTTCAGCAGCTGGTATCTGGCAGTGTGACCGAGAGTATGAGTGATGGCCACAAGACGTAACGCGTGCATCTGAGAGAAGCCTTCTAAAAATGTGTCGTTCATTTTGTTCCACCCATGCCCAAAGGAGAAATCAGCCAATAGATAAACTGTTCCACTACATTCTTGGGGAAAGGACTTGCCGTGATGCCAAGTGGGATGGCATCCATGCGGAATCATGAAGAAGAGAAAATTCAGTATGTCAGACATTTGGGGGAAAAAGGCCTGAAAACTACGTGAGAAAAATAATGGCCCATTTCATTAGTGTTCCATATTCTCAGAACTAGGTAGCATCACGCACGCTGATAGGACGCACCAGTTCTACCTTTTCAGATGCCCTTTCCAATCACAGTCCACGGGCTGTCGTCTGAAGTGAAATGCAATCTCCAGGTGAAAAATAAGAAATGATGGAAGAAGTATTTTCCTCGCTCAAGTGAAACCTGGTTTTATGATGCTCTTGCTCCAGAGACATCTGTTAGCATATCTGGATTTAAATGTTCAGATGTACACTTAGTGCCAGGAAACTGCTCTCAGTAAAGCTGCCCGACAAAAAGTCTGTTTTGGTAAAACAGCTTTGAGCTCCTAATTTAATTGGCTGGAGCCTGACCTCACTGTTAGTAACAAGGCCCCTGTTCTACTGACTGGCAGCGGCAGCAGCAGCTCTGCAACGTCAGGGACTCTTTTTTTTTTTTTTTTAAAAAAAAGCAAGAGAATAAAACTTAGTACCTGTGTTGGCCGTCAGGACTACAGCCTACTTAGACTTTTATAATGATTCGTTTTACAGCTTACATCTTTCACTGAGAAAAGGAGAACAGAGATGCCTTGGAATAGTGAGCTATTTGTGTATTTTCAGCACATGGTGTAATAGCTTTTCCTATCTCTGCACAGTATTACCAGAGTTCATATTGACTGAAAGGAAACATATCAGCTGAATTTAGTGTGTTTGTAGATTCAATATGGCCCCTTTCAAATGAAGTTTGTTGAAAGTGGCAGTGTCCATCAATCCTTTGGCCAGTGTGTGTGTGTGTGTGTGTGTGTGTAGAAATACCTTTTGTTTCTAAACCTTAACCTTGAAATGACTCTTTCTAAAAAATACTAACACTAAAACCTAAGGATTGCTTAAACTGGAATTTAAAATGTCATGACTTCTGAAATATTAAAATGTCATCATAAAAGCTATGTAAAGGGGTTAATAAATTGTGTTTTATGATGTATTGTTTTACCTTTTCTCAAAAAAAGGAAATCTGTGTTAAACCACTGGTTTTATACTAGGCAAAAAGCTCTGTTTAAATAAGGAAGAGGGAATGACAATAGCATCTTAATAATTTATTTTTAAGACAATGCAATGTACCAAACTTCCCACTTGATCTTTTAGCCATCTTTACCTGTAAAGAAATCTGTGATAATTTATAGTACCAAAATTAATTAATAGAACTGAGGATTTAATAAAGCATCTTTTAAACTGATTTTCACCACATTTTAAAGACATGCATTGGGCTGGGGATATAGCTCAGTGGAATAAGCGCTTGCCTAGCAAGCACAGGGTCCTGAGTTCGATCCCCAGTACCGCAAAAAAAAATAAATAAAAATAAAAGTATGATGAATGCATAAATTAAAGACATGCATTATATGTACAGCCAAGTTTCTTTCTACTTACCCTTGCTGGGAAAAGTTTCATTTCCTTTAACTCAATACATAAAAATCTGCACCTCTGTGTGCCAGAGAAATATGCTCAAGATGTGGTCTGTTTCATGGCTTGATAGACCATAATAAATTGTTAATGATACATTACTGCACCAAAAAACAAGCAAATATAGTACTGTGACTGTGTACATTTCATACGTAGCCAGAAATTTTCAAAATACTCTCCCTTTAACCTTTCAACATCAGTATCACTACCAATAAATGCATATGAAACACCTACACCACACATACAGCCCTGCTCTGGGTGTTACTGGGAGTACATATTCACTAACAGCTGACGGTACTTTGGAGTGACTTTATAGTATACAAAGATTCCATGAAAATGTGCTGTAATTATTCACCATCCATTTCAAAGGCCAACCACTTAGATGCACAAATACCTAAATTTATTAATTATCAACTAATATGATAAAGGTATGGCACAAAAGATCAAGATGACTCACTAGAAAAAAAGAAAATGTGGCATGAAAGATTAGCTGCCTTAACTTGGTATATAATTGCTTTAAAATCCTGGGTAATACGGATATTAAATTATACCAGCATGGTACATTTTGCAGGTTATATTTCCTCTCTCATTTCTGGTGCTTCAAGCTTTGTGTTGGTGATTTATGATTATATTGTCAGTCACATCTCAATAAAAAATACAGCTTTATATCATGCAGCTGGGAATAGGATTTTTCCCTTTCACTCTGTAGACTCCCACATACATACTGAATAGATTCTAGTAGTAATTATGAAATATGAGGTTATAGGGTGATCACTGATTGTCATCATATGCCACTCAAACTCCTCTCTGCTGGTACAGGGAAGTGACTGGAAATGCCCTTCTGCGGGCGCTATCACACACCTCCGCATGTGCTGTGCTACACAAACGCAGGCAGCTTTCATTCTCTTTGAGATGTGGAGACTGTTCCAGAGATTTTCAGAGCATAATTACAGCGGGCCTACTGGACTCAGCAAACTTAGCCTTCCTATACAGGCTTGCCCCTCACACATTAATCTCTACCACATGGTCTACAAAGTGATTCTAAAGTGGGTTATATACAACTCCAGGGGTATGTGAGACTTATTCAAAGGTTACAGAAAGAAAACACTAGAATTTGTATTATCATTACCTTAGCTGTACACTTGTGAAATGTCTTAAATTTTTATGTTTTATAATATATAAAATCACAGGAGTGCATAGATAGATAGATATTATAAATGAACAAATATTTTATATCAGCACACCCCCTTGGAAATCTCTCTGTGAACAGTTTTACTAAGATACAGTTTGCATAGCATACAATTGGCCCCTTTAAAGCATGCAGCACAATGGTTCCTCATTGTACAGTCACAGTGCTGTACAACCATCACCATAGTTGCAGAACATTTCGTCACCTTAGGAAGTAAACTGTACCCTTCAGCTATCACCTTCCCCTTCTCCTGGTCCTAACCAGCCACTAATCTACTTGCTGTGTCTTTAGATTTACCCATTCTGGACCTTTCATTTAAATGGTCTCATAAAATCTGTGATCTTTCGTAACTGAGTTCTTTCACCCAGTATAATGCATTCAAGATTTATCCACGTTGTAGCATGTATCAGTACTGTGTTCCTTTTGATGACTGAATAATCTTTCAATATATAACCATTTTGCTAATCCATGAATATTTAGTCTGTTTCTACATTTTGAATATGAATGAATATTTATGAATACTATAAATATTTGTGTTGAAGCTTTTATGGTATGGGCATATGTTTTCATTCCCCCCTCCCTTTTTTTGTAGTATTAGGGATAGAACCTAGGGTGTCTGCATTCAACTGAGCTACAATTCCTCAATAATTCTTTCAACCCCGTTTTTTGAGACACAGTCTTGGTAAGTCACTAAGTTGCCCAGACTTGGCTTGAACAATCCTGTTTTACAATCCCTTACAGTCCTCCTGTCTCAGCCTTCCGGAGTACTGAAAATACAGGCATGAACTGTCACACTTTCTGTATTTCCTTTCTCTTGATTATATGTCTACAAGTGAATTACTGGGTTAAGTGGTAATTACATATAATTTTTTGAGGAACTATTTCCAAAGTAGGTATAGCATTTTATATTCCTACCAGCAATATACAATGGATCTAGTTTCTCAGACTTTTTTAGTGAACATATGTTGCATTTTAAAAGAAATATCACAACATACAGAAGTAGGTAAATGAAACATATTAAAAAGATCATACCAAATCAAGTGAGAAAAAATGTATTTCTCCAAAAAGCAACCTGTCATTATATATTAATACAAGACACACACATACAGTTCAACTAATCTAAGAAATCACCCCACAGGGCTGCTCTGTCCAATATGGTATCCATTAATACTTGCAAGATAGAGGAGCCAAGTAACTAAAATTTTAATTTAAATTTATAATTTGATATTCATTCAATCATTATAGTACTTTCAAGCACGCTTAGAATAACCTAGGTATGTGACTATACATTTCAACTTTTTTTTTTTTTTTTTTTTTTTTGCAGTACTGGGGATCGAACTCAGGACCCTGCGCTTGCTAGGCAGGCGCTTATTCCACTGAGCTATATCCCCAGCTACATTTCAACTTTTAATTTTATGAAATACAAATACAGATCAAGAACTGCATATAAAAATTTTATGGCTGGGCATGGCGGTGCATGCCTGTAATCCCAGCACTCACGAGGCTGAGGCAGTAGGATCACTGTGAGTTCAAGGCAAGCCTGGCCTACAAAGTGAGTTTAAGACTAGCCTGAACTGCATAGTGAGACCCTGTCTCAAAAAGACAAAAAAATTTTTTATGTTTCAAATGAAACATGAACACTATATTTGTAAGACTTAGTTTGAAAAGAACAGTGTAAACTATCTCATTAAAATGGTATCAGTATATTGGGTTAAATATATTATTAAAATTAATTTTACTTGTTTCTTTTTAAATATAGCTGCTAGAAAATCTTGAATTACATGTGATTTGCAATCAGAGAGCATCCCTATAGAAAAGACAAGCACTGGGACCAGGAATACAGCTCAGCGGTACAAGTGCCTCCCTGGCAAGCACAAGGTCCTCAGTTCGATTCCTGGTAGTTAAAAAAAAAAAAAAGGCAAGCACTGCCATATAAATGTACACGCACAGTTCAAAGCAGGGGTGAAAAACACAAACTACACGATTCTACCCACCCTAATGAGTGTGAAGTGGTATCTCACTAGAGCTTTGGTTTGTGTTTCTCTGGTGATAAATGAGGCTAATCATCTTTGCATGTGTGAAATTTTTTTAAATAAATGCTGATCAATAAAAGTGGGAAGACCATTAGGATAAAGTTCTCTGGGAGTTTCAGGGGCAGTTAGTCAAAGAAAACCCCAAAAGTATTCTAAAGAAACCACAATAGTTCCTGCTCAAGGTATTTAAATCTTCATGAACAAGCAAAAAGGAACACTCATAGGTGACGTATCTATCAAGACAAAGACACAGGAAATCAACGCAAGATCAGAGACTGACCAGACACAGACATCCAGACATCACCCAAGTCACAGATGTGAAACAACTCTGAGGAGCACATGCATTGTTACATAAACTGTCACCACTGCTTGCACCGACACGTGATTTCACTGTTACCGTGAGAGGGAGGGGCAGTAATGCTTCGGTTGCTCACTTGGCAAACCATCAACAAACAGCCCATCAAAGCCAAGCTTAGTGACAACTCTAAGGGTGACACTGTACAAGGACAGCAGAGGCTAGCGCTTGTGTCTGTGTAAACAGCCCTCCTTGGTAGAAAATGAAAAGAACTATATCTTTAATACAGCAAAATATAAGCAATTTAAAGGACTACCCACTGTTTTTTGGCAAAATTTTATGTACTCTATGTTCTGGTGTTAAGGCACAGTGACAGTCACCAACTTTACTAGGCAAAATTACTTGTGGAAAGTGCACTGGTCTGTGAAATCTGAGAGTCTGGGAGCTCTTGTTTCAGTGCATGTCTTCCATCTCAGAGAAGCCTCCTTGCTGTACTTCAACACTCCTGCGTTTAGACGCTCACTCTCCTTACCTCCCTAACTCTGGAATACCAAGTCTTCAAATCCCAAGCACCTTTAAAGATTCAACCTTTTATTGACTGAATCAGTGATTGTCAGTGGCTTTCCTCAAATGCTTACTGAACATCTAAGCAGAAGGCACCATGCTGGGGTGACCAAGAGATGGGGAGGGCTGTGAGCCAAGATGACCAGCTCATGAATCTCGCTTTCAGGGTTTTACACACTGTGCTCTTTATCAATTCTTTAGTGAAAGACTGGTGAACAATTTCTGGACCACACCATCTGTTAATGGGATGACAAAGGCTAGGCTACCTCAAATTTAGAGCTGCTTCAGAAGCTCTAGCACGTGTAAGTCACACTACGTATTACTCAAGGTCTCTTAGAGACAGCTTTTTAGGTGAGTCACAGCTTTAAAAAATAAAGAGGGCAACAATAAGTTTGTACCTTAAGTCAGATCAGCAAGCAGCACTTCTATCTCCCTAAACTTAAGAGCTAGTATCAACGAAAGTTCAAATTATTTTACCAGGAAAGAAAGTGCGCCAATGATTAATTCTTCTAAACTAATCCTTTTTATACCTCTTAATACCAAAAAGGTTGTTTCTGAATAAAAAGTCCCTTGTATCTTTTTTTTTTCCACAGCCTTTCTCTCTCTAATCCTCACCCTGCAGAATTTAACTGCCTTGGCAATGCCAAAACAATGTCTGATCCTAATAGGTCAGCATTGATCGCTCTAAACCAATTGGTTCCTTCATTAGCAAGAAAATGAAGTAAGGACAAAAGGCAGGTGGCTCCCGAACAGGCAGCAGGGCTGTTGCTTCTCTTACAGTGCCTCTCTCTCATTAAACAGCAGCTGATCGATTGGCAACTTGCTCAAAATCCGCAAAAACTATTCATCCCTTTTGACACAGACCTGTTTTAACAGGCCACTCAACTCAAGATTTGGATACCACAGTCTACTTGCGGGGCCCATCGCATTTCTCTCAGACAGACTACTCTGAAGGACAGATGGGAGAAAACTGAAGTCACATCATCCAAACAAGCACTTTCCAGCTGGACCCAGAGTGGCTAATTCTAGGGTGAGTTTTTGGAGCAAAGGCTTTCCAGAAGTAGGGTCCTTCTCCCAGGGTCTAGAATCCACACTCATGCATGCATTGCAACAGCAGGCAGGGCAAGGAACTAGTCTTGGAGACACCAGCAGGTAGAAGCAAAGAGGAATCTAAAAATATCCACTATCAGCAAAGGCAACATGACATCCCCTGGATGCACAACAAAGGGAAGGGAGTTATTACTCAATCTCGACTGATCACCTACTACTATATGGTAAAGGCCATGTTAAGCCATTTACACAAGGTATCTTACTGAGCCCGAGGACAATCTTAAGGAGCAATTCTGTCCTCAATTTATAGACCAGAAAACAAAACAAAAAAGGTTCCGAGATATAAAGTAACTTGTCCGACACATTAACTCATCCTTTCCTTCATCTTTCGAACCAATAACGACCAGGGAGAAGTGGCAGTCAGAATGCAGTTGCAATGGTAGTCAGATGGCTTGAATGTAGTTCTGGTTAACTCCAAAGTCCCTGCCCTTTTTATGAACCTCTAGGAAGGAATTTAAAAACAAAAAAAAGCCAAATATAGAACTTATTTCATATACATACATATATACATACAACATGACAATTTTTAATGACAATGAGAATATCGTGAGAAATGCACAAGCATAATTAGGATCGCTGCATTCGCACCAGAGATGTCTTGGCCACTGAACCCAGTTCTGCCATTCTTGGGGGAGGAAGCAGGGCCAGCGCCTCCCATTCACTTGCTATTTTCCACACAGCTAGCGAACAGCTGAAGAGACACAGGGCAATTTTCTCCTAAACTTCAAACCGATACACAGAAACTATTTAACTCATATGTCAGTAATTCATTAACAAACTTAAGATCTAATAAAAATTATTTGCTTTTCATACAATTTGAAAACTATTCAACGAAAGGTACTTATCAATACATTGAATTTATCCATCCGTCACTCATAAAATATCTTCCAGGTTGAAGGTACTTGCTTGAGCCTAAATGAACATTATTAGAGTTATTACACCCTCTTATCACAAATATAGATTATCTAGAATCATATTACAAGATTTGACTTAGAGAAATGTCAGCAATACTCGAATATAGAAAATAATTGAGATAAATTTTTCTAAATAATCAGATTGACAGACCCATGCAGATGTTGCATCTCAAAATCTTTACTCCATCAAAACAACAGAGAAAAAGAGAAAGAAGAAGGAGGGACATCACCCTGTTAGGTGCAAGGCACCAGGAAGTACCCTAGCGATACAGAAATGAAAAGACCGGGCGCTATTCTCCAGGAGCTCAGAGTCTATCCTCTCACCCATCCCCTCCTTCGTCTTTCCAACCAACACTGCGTACCGTGTCCCTATGATGTATGGCCAAGCGTTGTGCTGGGCACTGAGGGTGTAACAGTGAAGCAGAAAGATGTGGCTCACAGCCTCTGAACGCAGTCTAATACTAAAAACAAAATAAGAGATGGGTACCTGCTACTCATGACCTTGTGTGGGTCACTCCCACACCAATACAAAGGCCAGGCCTTTACGACTAATGAGATAATGTGACCATGACAATGTGTGACCTCCAGTGCCAGGCAAAACAAAAAACATTGACGAACATTGTGGCTTCTGCCTTGCTCTCCTTTGGATCACCTTCTCAGAGGGAAGACAGCCACCATACTGTGAGGACACACGAGCAGTCCCATAGAAAAAGACAGACACTAAGGCCTCTGCCCACAGCCAACATGCATCTCCCGACCCTGCAAGTGGATTACATTTTAAAGTGAATCTTTCAGGCCTAGTCATGACTCCGGACGCTGTATCTCTGGCTGCTATCTTCACTATACTTCTGTAAGAGATGGCTGTGGGCTGTGTATTTGTTTCCCTCCAACATTCATAGGTTAAAATCCTACATCCTGACGATCCGAGGAGGTAGGGTGCCTTTGGGAAGGTGTGTAGGTCTTAAGGTGGAAGCCCTCATGAATGAAAACACAGGAAGTCCTCTTATGAATATGTGAGTTACTAACTTTCAGATAGGAACAGATCTTGCATTAGGAACATTCCTAGATGCGAACAAATCACGTAAGTAGCTCCCTGTGTCCGCCTGTCATTCTCACAGTTGTGCTGCTGTGTGCTTGCTGCCCAGTGCGACAGTGTACAGCAGTACAGTGCTCAGTGAGAGCCCAGCATGTCTGGCCACAAGAGAAAAGCAGTGGTGATGTGGAGGGGGCTGCTAGGAGGGGCAATGCAATAGCAATAAAACAAGAGTGAGAATAACTGAGATCCTGGACCAAGGTCACAGGGTGGCAGACCTTATTTGCTTTCATAACATGCCTCACTCAAACACTGGCACAACTCTAAAGGACAAGGAGAAGATCATGGAACATGTGAAGTCTGCTGTGCCAGTGAAGTCAACAATACTATCCAAGAAGGTGGTAAAGTGACAGAGGAGATGGAGAGATTCCCAATGTGTGGACGTAGGATCAGCATCAGTGTCGAGTCCCACTCAGCATAATGCATACTCAAAAAACACTGAAAGCCTGTTTAAAGACTTGAAGAAAAAAAAAAATAGTGTGAACGGGTCAATCTCCTACCTAAGACTCACTCTGCTATACCTGTGAACCAATCCAACTTATGCACATTCTCCCAGAACAGAACTCATTCGTAAGTCAGGGACTTATTGTAGTGCCCTTGTGAAAGAAGGCTGAGGACCTTGTATGCCCCTCCCAGCCACGTGAGGCCACGAACAGAAGGTACCGCCCATGAAACAAGACATGCGTTTTTATCAGACAGCAAATCAAGGGAGCCTTCATCTTAAACTTCTCAGCCTTCAAAACTGTGAACAGTTTGTGCTGTTTATAAATTATAGCTTATCATAGTTGTTATAGCAGCCCACATGGACTAAGACACAGAGCTCAAGCAAGAACCAATATCTCTCAGATTCCTAACACATAAAAACTGTGAGATAATAAAGACTTTGCTGTTTGAAGTCACAATGCTGGAAGTAATCTGTCCTATAGCAACAGACAACTCACACACATAACATTCCAGGTGGGAGGAAGGTGACTGAGATAATAAGCTAGGAAGGTAAGCCGGACCAGGTCATGTAAAACTTTGAACAGCAGGATGTTAGACTTTGACCTGAAAATAATGGGGAGTCTTTGGAAGTTTTGAAGCAGTGGAATGAGACAGCCAGGTCTGCATTTCGCAAGAACATCTGGTGATGGAGAACAGACCAGAGGAAGACAGGACCCGAGCCAAGCAGCTCAGCGTACCGGATGCACAACTAGCACATCTCTAGGGTTCCTTCACCTTCCTCCAACCTGCTCTTTACTGACCCCCACTGAGTCCCTCTGCTCCCCCTTTAGACATGCGTCAAAGGTCATTACTGCTTTCTGAACAGTGTCAAGGAGTCAGAGAATCCAATGGGAAACAAAAGATGGCAGGGAACCATGTCTGCCGAGCAACCGTGGGTGTCTTGCCGTGGTTACGATGAGGTGGTCAGCACGGTAAGGTACACTTCTTGATTAATTTTCCTTTATCTTTTGCCCTACCCACCCCAGGGTGGAAGTTACCAGAGTAAATGTCAGCACTTCAGTCTCTGCTTCAGGTTCTACACACTTCACTGCAGTGTCAGCTGCAGTAGTCACTAACCATGGTTCCTAGAGGTGGAACTGTGACTAATCCAAGTGGAGATGCACTTTGTGTGTAAGCTATGTACTGGATTTTGAAGACTTAGTGTTTTAAAAGTAATTGAGTATACTTTATTAATAATTTATAGGGATTACATGTTGAATTGATATTTGCTATATTGGTGTAAATGAAATATAAATTTTTAATTTCATTTATCTTTTTTAATGTGGCTACTATAAAAAATGTTTAAAACATGTATTTCTACTAGAAAACACTGTTCTTAAAGGACCTGGAATTAGTAAATAATTGAAGCAAGAAAAGTGCAACAACTCTGTATAATGGAAATGCAGAAAAGATGGGTTGGAAAAGAATTTAAAGACAAAGAACTGGCAAACTGAAATGATTGGCTGTGGAAGAGGGAGAAATGAAAGACAACCCTCAGCATCGTGGGGGAACAACTCACTGAGAAGATAACACAGGAATAAGAATGTGTTGGAGGATAGGAGTTGGCCAAAGCACTCTGTGAAGTGGAGGCGCCTATGTGTCACTAGGCGCCTAAAGTAAAGCTATGCAAGCATAGGATAGAGACCTAGGCAAGCAATGACCATCTGTCATTAACCGATTCCAACTGAGCCCATGAGACTACACAGGAGAGTGTGCAGAGTGAGAAAAGCAGAGAACTCAAATAGGCTAAGGAAATCATTCTAGATTGTGACGGGGGCTTACAGAAAACAGAGCAGGCTCACAAGACAGTGGGTGGGTGATTGGGTGGCTAGTTAAGCCTGGAGAAAATGCAATACACTGGATAAACAAAGAGAAAGGGTATTCTCTGTAGAAGAAACATCAAGCACAACTGTAGAAAGTTATAAACTGCCTGACAAGCTCTCAGAAGGGGCAGGAACACAGAGTATGAGCAATAGAACGAGAAAAGCTGCACACACAGAATGGGCAGACCCTGACAGGCTTTGCATTCTCCGATCAAGATCTTGGACTTTGTGCCACAGATGGGAGAATCCTAGAAAATGTCAGGTAGAGGAGTGACATGACCTCATTTATCTTTACAACTCTGCTCTAGGTACATGGTCCTAGTTCCAAGGAGCATCCACCCACTTGGTCCTGGCATACCCTTCAGTTCCGTGCAGTACAACTTGAAAACCGCTAGACTAAACTCCTTCTCTAGGCCTTAAAACCTAAACAGTCTGCAGCTGAAGGATTGGTGAGAAAAGTATAAAGCTGCACTTGTCAGTTCTGCCCCTCTCTCCTCACCCTCCTCACTCACTCACTTGGGTAACTATGTGCACATGAGCCGGAATGTGAGCAAGCTGAGGCCTTTCCAAGGAACCAACGTTTACTTTATGTTTCATATACTCCAGCAAAATACATGGAAGAAGAAAGCAAGTACCCTCTTCAGGTTCATCATGGGAACACGCAAACTAAAGAGAGACAAAGTCACAGACTGATTATCCAGCAAGGCCTCCTCCAGGCCATTTGAGCATCCTCTACCCGCCTGCTCTCAGGCTCTCCAGGACTCCGCTGCCCCCTTATGCCCTCTGCTTGTGGGCACACAGAAAAGGAGGACCCTCCTCAACAAGTTTACCCTGACACTGAAGAAGAAACGTAAGCTGCTGACTGAAACACAGGTTAATATAATCTGTTTTATTTTCAACTTACTATTTTTCCTAATGTATGCTCACACTCATTTTTGTGAAAAGTATTTCCCTTATGTCATCTCACGGCTGCTCAACCTGGCTTGTGGAGTCACGCACTCTGGACTCCTCAGTTTGGAGCCTCCTGGCACTCATTCCACCATGGGTTTTCCCAGGTAACACACATCCCACAATGCTAAGATGGAGCAACATTGTTTTACTAGGGAAGGTTTACTTTTTAAATAAATGATGTTCAGAATCAGCTTTCATCAGTGCTCCTTATGATGATAATAGCAGGTACTACGGAAGGAAGAATGTGCAGACACTTTGCAATAACCTGAGAAAGGACTGTATCTCAAAAGCCAAATGAATTTCTGAGCAAAAACTAAATTAAACCCATTTCAAAAGGCTTTTCAGTGGGCCACATCTAAACTCCACCAACTTCCTAATCTTCCTGGACTCTAATATAATACACCTAATACTACCTAGATTTAGAATATTTACACTACCTGGAATCGTATATTAGTTGAACTAAAATACTATACACATATAATCACACGAAAGGCAACAGTGTAACAACACATGTTGGCTTTGGGAGAATAAAGACTTTAGTTTCTGCTATGCTACCTACTCACTGTGTGAGTGGTGGCAACTGACATTTTGAGTGTCAGCTTACCGTCACAAAAATACAGCTGCCGGTGAGTGGTAAAGTACGGAATTCCCTATGTAAGCTCACCATCCACCCTTGGTGGGTTGGGTTTGGTATGGCAGAGATTGAACTGCCTAACCAAGAATCTGTATTTTCCTCAAGTAAAAAACCACCTTGATTTTTTTTTTTTTAAAAGCTGAGCACATAGCTGCCTGGATTAAAAACTACAATTCCCAATGTCCCTGGCAGGTAGAAGTAGCCATCTGACTGTGGTCTGATCTTCTCTCTGCTTTTCCCTTCTCGCGTCACCTCTCCTCCCCAAGGCATGCCTCTCCACGCGTGTCCCCGCCTGCACCCTCCCCGGTCCTTCGGCAGTTGCGTCCTCCCTCTCTGCCCTCGGCTATTCCTTCACACCAGGGACCATAAGGCGCTCTCTCCCTCAGTCGGTCCCTAGCACAGCTCCTCAGCCAGCACATCTGTTTCCAGCAATCATCCATCCCTCCATCCCTTTCTCATTAAACCTCGACAGTCTATCATTCATACAGTCTCTTTCCACTCCCTTATTTTAGGTTTAAATTCTCGGTCTGTCTCTTTTCTCTTCGCTCTGCTGAAATTAACCTAAAAGACCATCTAACGTGCTCCTAAAGGGCAGACTGCATGGCTTCTTTTCAGTCCTTATCCCCTCTGCGGGCTGGACATAACTAGCCTGGTTGGCCACGCTTTCCCCTCAAAAGCCCTCCTTCCGCCTCCTCTTCTAACCCTCTCGCTAGGCTTTCTGCTGACTGTCTGGTCCCTCCTCTCCAGGCTCCTCTGTGCCCGTCTTCTTTTGTTTATCCTAATGGTCATTCACGAGGATACCGTTCCAAATCTTTTGTTGGTCTCAGCAAATATACTCTCCAAGGCTAGTCCAGTCCTTGCCACAGATCCAACCACTGTTAAACGGAAAGCTTTATTTGGCTTTCTGATTTTCATACTCATGGTAACCACTTTTAAAAATTTGTTTCCAAAAGCGCCTACTCCGTGCCAGGGCTAGGCTAGGAAATCTTGTGTATTATTTCTTTAAGCCTCACCATAATCCTATGAGACAGACATCTGCTTCCTTCTGCCTGGAAGGCCTCTTTCCCACCTACGTGGGACTAATTCTTACCACCCTTCAGGCAGGTCACAGCTCAAGAGTCACTGCCTTCCCAGGCCCCTTTCCAGACCAGAATTTCATATTACTCCCTCTTTCCTGTAAGACTCTCCTTTTTTCTATGACACATATCACAATTGGTAGTTATCTACCTTGGGTTTAGTACACCTAAGTCCTTCAGTAGTCTCTCATGAAGGGATCATATCTACTTTATTTACCATTACACCACTGGCAAAATATCTGTTGGATACACAAATTAAATAATGTACAAGAAACAAGGTAGGTCCAGGCTGCTGTTCCACATGCGCTAACATCCCAATATTCACAGCACCTACTTCCGTGTACTGCCCAAGAAACCCACATCTCCCCCGCCCAGCAGCTGCTGCCAGCATCACTTGTTCAGTCTTTAAAGCTAAACTCCACTGCCCTTCACTCCCTTTCTTCCTTCCTATCTTGCTTTCTTATTCTACTTTCAAACTGCTGCTCAAAGTCACACCTCCACCTCACCTTTTCCACTGCTCCTTAATCACCTCCTGTTGACTGAGAGAACCTCTGGCTCCAGGCTCTGTAAGCCTGTACAAGACTGAAGCATCTCTTTGAGATTGAAATTTCCCAAATCGGGGAGAGGATCATCATTACACAAATGTGGAATTATCAAGCCTGATGAGAGACAAGAGTTAGAGACCTGGAACACATTTCCATGTCATTTCATCTATTGCCCAGGCTCAGGAACAGAGCTATTATGCATTATTTCCCAAAAGCAAGTATAGCCAACTAGTTAAGAACACAAAAGTTTCAGGCTATTTAAATCTGGAGAGAGATAGGCTCCAGGAAATATACCGCATAAAGAAGGAAAGGGTTGTAAACAGTCTGAAAGAAGGAGCAAGGCTCTTACTCATGCTCTTACTCTATTGGGATACAGAGCGTGAGAAGTGAAATGAGAAACTGTGTGGGCACACATGGGCCGATCATGAAGTCCCAGGGTTCAAGTTCCAGCTCTGCCACCGATTTATGTTAGGAAAATAGAGACAGACGCCAGCATGAAATCAGAATAATTGACTGTAATATATGTCGTGACTTAGTGCATGACATGTAAGTGTTTGTTAGCTCTATATAGTCTCTTCTTTAAAAGAATGCAAGGAAGACTGGCCTCCTAAATTGGTTCCAATCTATTTGAAAGTACAATGAGATGTTCTTTTAAATGACTAATATAATCAATATACAGTTCCATTTGCAACAGCATCGAGAAGAAGAGCAGCCTGGGATGCAGCGGGGGCACAGCACTCATCTAGTACGTGCAAGGCCCAGCGTTCAGACCCAGCACCACACACGCACATTTTATTCCTGAATTATTTAGGAATGAATTTAACAAAAGTACAGGACACGCTGAAAACGGTAACATTATTGAAGAACTTAAAGATAATCTAAATAAATGGGAAAATACCCTGTGTTCATGGATTGAAAATTTAATACTGCTAAGAGGAAAATATCTCCAAAGTGATATCTAGGTTTCATGCAATTCCTTTCAAAATCCATGCTGTGTAGAAACTAACAACCCAAACCTAAAATACACATAAAAAGGTGCAGAATAACTGAAGTAGCCCCCTTCTACAAAAAACAAACAGAAAAAGTTAGAAGATTCATACCCTTTAAAACTTACAACAAACCACAGTCATCAAGGGTGTGGCACTGCATAAGGCCAGACATACAGACCAATGAAATAAAATTTAAGAGACTAGAAATAAAGCCATACATCTATGCTTAATTGATTTTTGTCATGGGTGCTAAAAGAGGTCAATGAAGAAAAGAATAATCTTTGTATTTTCTTTTCTTTCTTTTTATTCTATTTTTCTTCTTCTGAGACAGGATCTGGCTATGTAGTTCAGGCTGGCCTTGACCTCACTATGTACAGTAGTCCATAGGCTAACCTTGAACTCTAGCCCAAGGGATTATCACAGGTCTGGCATTATCACAGGTCTGTGCAACCATACCTAGCCAGCATAATCTTTTCAACAAATTGTGTTGGAAAAACTACACATCCACATGCAAATGTGGATGAATGAATCAATCAGTGTAGATTCCTCCCTCAAACCGTATGTAAACATTGACTCAAAACGGATCAAAGACCTAGACATAAGAGCTAAAGCTATAAAATTTTAACAGTTATAAAACTTACATGTATATCTTCATGATCCTGGATTAGGGAACAATTTCTTAAATACAAAACTTACAGCCAGGTGTGATGGTGCATACCTGTAATCCCAGCACTTAAGAGGCTGAGGCAGAAGGATTATTGTGAGTTTGAGGCTAGCCGGTGCTCAATAATTGAGTTCAAGGCCAGAATGGACTTCACAGTGAGACCTTGTCTCAAAAACAAAACAACCTAATTAAAAACAAACAACAACAAAAAAATAGATGTCCGGGGATATAGCTCAGTAGCACAGCACTCACCTGGCAAGCACGAGGTCCTGAGTTCGATTTCTGGTACCAAAAGAAAAAAAAAATAGATGAACTGCACTTCATCAAAATTAAAAACTTAAATGCTCCAAAGGTACATTATTAAAACGGTAGGGCTGGGGTATAGCTCAGTGATAGAGTATGTACTTAGTACATGTGAGGACCTAGGTTCAATTCTCAGCATCAAAAGTGGGGAGGGAAGGAGAGAAGAAGAAAGAACCCACACAATCGGAGAAAATCTTTCTAAAATCTAATAAAATCTAATAAATTAATAAAAGCCTAGTGTCCAGAATATAAAAAGGACCCTTAAAATTCAACAACTAAAAAACCCCCAAATAACATCATTAAACAATGAGAAAATAAAAATGACTCAATCAAAAATGGGCAAAGGATTGGAATAAGGCATTTCTCCCAAGAAGATATACAAATATCCAATAATTGCAGGAAAAGATGCTTAATATCATTAGTCATCGGGAAAATACAAATCAAAACGACAATGAAGCACCTTGAATCTGCTAACACAGAGCACTAGTGAGGATGTTGAGAATCAGAACTATCTTAACCCTCTGTTGGGAATGTTAGATAGTGTAACTTTTATGGAAAACAGTTCCTCAAAAGGTTAAACAATTAAGCTGCAATATGACAGCAATTCTACTCCTAGGTATAAGAGAACTGAAAACACATGTTTTCACAGAAGCTGTATATGAATGTCTATAAGAAATTATTCATAAACAGCCAAAAGATTAAAAAACCAAGTATCAACTAATGAATGAGTGAACAAAATGCTGTAGGTTCAAACAATGGAGCATTACTAAGCCAGAAGAGGAAGGAAGCATTACTGACACTCGACACAACACGGATGGCCACTAAGAACACTGTGAGACGTAACAGAAGCCGGACACAAACACCACACATGATGTGACTCCATTCGTAGGAAATGTCTGCAAGAGACAAATCCACAGAGAAATGCAGCAGAAGAGTGGTTGCCAGGGGCTGGGGGAAGAGGATCATGCCAGTGACTGCTTATGGGTATGGAGTTTCTTTTACAGATGGAAATGTGAGATCAAATAGTATTGATGGTTGCACAATTTTTTGAATAAACTGAAACCCACTTAATTGCACACTTTGAAAAGGTGAATCTTATGGTATGTAATTTACAGCTCAAATTATACAATCCCCAAAAAAAGACAAAAAAAAAAAAGATTGATTTTTAGGGGCTGGGGATATAGCTCAGTGGAATAAGCGCTTGCCTAGCAAGCGTAGGGTCCTGAGTTCGATCCCCAGTACCGCAAAAAAAAAAAGACAAAAAAAAAAAGATCAAATTATACAATCCCAAAGAAAACAGTCATCAACATAAACCCATTCCTTTAGAACACCAGCCCATTTCCTCCCACCAGCAGACTTACAGAGCAAGAACTTTATTTACCACAGCACAGTTTTGCAAATGCTGTAACTTAAAACAACAGTAGACCCTCACTAGGTAAGGAAAGAGGACAGACAAATTTGCATCTTACCCAGTTCCAAAATAGGCAACACATTTATCACTGACAGCATAGCGAGGGTAACAGAAGAGTCAAAAATTTGAAAACTGAAAAGCTTCAGCCCAAATCAAGTAAATAAAAAAAAAAAAAAGAAAACAAAATCCTAAACACACATTCTTAAGCCTGCCTGGCATGCATATCTCATTCTGCCAAAAGCCAAATTTAAAAGAAATATTAAGATTCTAGGCAGGGCCGGGGTATAAAGTCCAGTGGCACAAGTGCCTGTCTGGCAAGTGTAAGGTCCTGAGTTTGATTCCCGGCACCAAAAAAAAAAGATTCTAGGGAGGGCACCATGCTAAAAACTTAGCATCTTGACTAGTTGTCCATGTCAGGAATGTGCAACAGTCACAAACTTTTCAGGAGTAAGAGTTTTGTGAAGATGTTGGAGGCAGCGGGGAGGGCATGGTGAAATGTGTTTCACACAAAAACAGCGGTAGAGAGAATGTCAACAAGCTTGTCAAACAAGCAAAAGCATTTCTAGTTGTTAATGCAGGTTAGGGAAAATAAACCTGGGTTTTATACAAAGCTTGTTATTATCCAATTGGTCCTGGCCACCAAAGCAGGGGATAAAAGTGGGAATGTTTAACTCCAGGTCAAAAGGTAGAGTCTAGCTCCAGGGTGGCTCGCATTTCAAATATTTTATACTTAAATTAATTCTCTCACACAAGAGGGAAATCAAGGAATTTCTTCAGGTTGTAGCCCTGGCCCTCTTCAGTGTTCTTAAATTCATACCGGGAAGAGGAAGCAAGAAATGTTGCCTAAATCATTGAGGCCTCTAGTCCTTGCAGTAATCATTACAAAGTGATCCTTGTCTGAGTCATGCCTCTAAACTATCAGAAGAAATCAAAGTCACAATGTGAGAGTTTCAGGAACAAATATAAAAATTGGCTTTGATGTGGGAAATTCTAGGAATGTGCTGTGATTTCTGGCTTCTGTCCAGACTGCTAAAAAGTCTGTGTGAGGAAGGACCTCCTGACTTCTCAAAACTGTCTTGGAGATAAATACATGTATATGCTGACTGGTTTCATTTATACTAGTAGTTTATCTTAATTCCTTGAAAAGAAAGATTTGCATTATTAACTGTTTCTTTTTGTAAGAATCTTTTTGGTTTAGGTCTTGCACTCTGAGTAACTACTTTGAAGATAATGATACACCATGTAATAAACACTGTTATTTTCCTATATTTGATTATGAAATTTTGTCTTATGTTTTCATCAAATAAAAACAACTGATTTGGAAGGGCTATGGCTACATGTGTATCGTCCACTCTGGACCCTTTTAAGAAAACAGATGCCCTATAACTGGAGATAATTTGGAAACTGGCACAATAGTTAAAAAAATATATCCAGTTGGACAGTCCTTGTAAAGTGCCTGCCAACTTCTGGTTTCTTGCCATAGAGAGTAATGATTCCTGTCAGTCACTTAAAGAAGAACAGCTTCTAGAAAAGCCAAATCGCTATGACCTAAAAAGAGCAGCCTGCATCAGCACATAAAAACTTACAGAGCTGAGAGTCTGAGAAATCAGATTCAAATTCAGAAACAATCTCTGCTCCAATATTGATACTACAGTATAATGAAAATCAAACTCCTGCAAAACATATATTAATCACTTTATTGTTTCTGTTATAAAACACACAAGAGCTAGTGTATTCCCACTGCAAATGACATATTTGTTTTGCAACTGCGAAATTTTCAAATTGTTTCATCCAGATTTATTCTAGAATTGTTAAAAGCCAAATAATCTCAAATAAACAGAAGTCAAGGCAATCAGGAAAAATAGCCACCAAGCCTACTTGAGTTTCCATATTAATCACGAGTATTCCAGTGACCTTTACGATGCTAAGAATTTAGCATCTTGCCTAGTCAGGAGTGTGCAACAGTCATAAATAAACTTTTGAAAGCTATTTGAGGGATGAAGAGTTTTGTGAAGGTGTTGGGGGTGGGGGGGTGAAAGGTGTTTCGGATGAAAGCAATGGTAGGGGGATGTCCAGGAGCTGTGAGACCAACAGCTCAACAGTACTGGTCAGCTGCCAATACCACGGTCTAAGCCTTGGACCTCTACACCTAAAGCCCAAGCTTAGATCCAATACATGTTCACCAGGACTTAGCCCAAAGGGCGGGGAAGATAAGTAGAGAAATCTTTGCAACTCTGTGGGAGGGGGACTTAACACCCTACAAATCATGGGCTCATATAATGCGCTAACATTTTAGAGTCTCAGAAAAGAGTAACTATAAGGAGCGTGACACATAGGCCAAAGGCAAAATTCCTTGCCAAGTTGTACGTGCTGTTGAGATTTTGATCTACAGCCTGAGAATTGATTTTTTTTTAATCTCTAAATTCTACTATCAGCAAGTTTAAACAAGCCTCGCATCACACTGTATAGTAATATACATACATTACCATTCAATTAAATTTCTTGTCAGAATTGGTGTTTAGAAAGAGTGTTAGATTAGGGAACCACATTTTCATTTACTTGAAGATTTGGTTATTCCCAGTTCCAGAGAGTTCAGTGGTAGTGGAAGGACTGGGAAAAGAATGTTCTGATACCCCTATACTTTAAAACAGCATTAGAAGATTGAAGATCTGGGCCTGGATGTGTGGTTTTGATCAGAAAAATCTCAGTGGGGGAAATCAATGTGCCTATATGCATCATAGCTGAAATCAATACTTGTCTTGGTGAGGGAAGTAGAGTAGGTACTTCTATCACCTTGCTCAGGGAAGTTCAACAACCAGTATGTAAAGGGCTCACAGCCGCTAAGTGGCAGAACCAGGCCCCAAATCAAAGCTTTCACAGTCTAAATTCCTTGTTGTGTTTCGCTACCTACTTGGCTTTTTCAAATGAACACACAAATGCAACTAGGGGTCAGAAACGGGGATGAACAGAACACGAATATGCACTGCATGGGAGCGGTATACTTCAGTGGTGGAACACATGCTCAACGCATGTGAAGCTCTGGGTTTAACACATCCCTCCCCAAAATCAAAATTGTTGTAGCTGGGTATTTCTAAGCTGGATTTTAATTCTATTTTACTTCTGGTCTGGAAAGCTATCTGATGACCACACTATTTCAACTTTTATTTTCCTTCTGAATCCAACTTGCAACACATCTGTTGATCACATAATGGAATGCAACTGCCAAAGATGAAGCAATGAGTTATTTTCAGTAAATCACAACATTTATTCCCAGTGCAATTCAAATGGTGGCTTTAAGAATGAGCCCCAATTGAAAGATCATTTCAGAGCAATAAGACAGGAAGATCTTTCTTTCAGGGATCAATTCTGAATTCTGGCTGACATTTTATGGTCAAGACCAGGGCATAATCAGGTGTGTTTACCCTTCCTGATGCCTATGCGCAAGCCTGCCTGCGCCTGGGGAAGAAGGAGAAGCAGACCAGCCAGTCCGTTCTGCATGCAACCTGCAGCAGCCCCTTGCAGCATATGGCTTGGGTTTAAAAAAATTCCAGTCATGCATTTAAAGTCATTTACCCAGTGTGCTAGATTTGCTTCAGTTCTCACTGAGAAAAAGAGAGACAGGTTGGGTAAAGGTTAAATGTGAAGAAACGTGCACGATCAAATGAATTAAAGGATTACTTTGAACAAAAAGTGTAATATTCCACCGTCCCAAGGTATTTCCATGTTTCCTTTGTGACCACAGAGATAACAGGAAATCCTGAAAAAATTATACAGGTAATTATCGAAACTGGATTCAATTAGACTAACAAAATCCATGATGCCTGCCTACTCATCCAAATTAATTCAAGAATTCTTGCGTTCATGGCCCAGCTCTGACGTATAATCAGATGCACGATCAAAGGGAAGCTGTTCTCTTTCTTTTGGAGGTAACTGATTCCCCCCTCCCTCAAGACAAGTGATCCCAGTGAGACGGCTGATACATCACCTAAAAGTAAACCTTTTCTCCTACCCACACTGGAAGGACATGATTTAAAATCACGGCACCTGAGAGGTAGTGAGCATGTTTCCCTGCAGTGGCTCTGCAAGACAGGAGTGACAGCCACCTTCCGTCACTGCCTCGGAGGAACCTTGCCCTCCAGAGGCTGTCCCTGAGTGGCACTCTGGCTAGCCCACAGCATGACACAGTCTGAGTAACAGTGCCATGTCATATTTTTTCCCAACATTTTCTTTAAAGTTCTTCGTGTTATTCCTTTTGGCCAGTTATTCTAATGCCCCAAATTAAATACACTGACGATTGAAGAATTAAAGCTTTCTGAGACAGACAGGGGAGATGGATCTGCCAAAGGTGTTTTTTTTTCTTCTTTTCTTCCACTTAGGTTGAAATAATTTTAAGCTACTATACTGACATCCTACTCCTGTGTCAAGACATATGGTTGTTAGGGTCATTGTACTTGTATAATGGCATAACAAATGCCTGAAAAACCACTGAACATACAACCTACAAACACTCCGAAGAAAAGTCACTATGTGCAATCAACAGAAAAAAAGGGAAATGTATGCGAAGAACAGGAAACAAGTTTTATTATGTCCTAACTCTTGCTGATAGCAGGCTTCCAAATTAATTTTGTCGTTAGCCCTCTTTCTCTGATACTAAGGCTAACGGTAGTGGCATTTTTACTATCACATCCCAGTTTATTCCCAGTACACACAGAGCCTACAGCAAGTATTAGAGGGAAAGTCACTGCTTTCAGTACCACTCGGTACTAGTGCGATAGAAAAACAGATACCTAGACAGAGCTATCCAGTAGAGAAATGCTGGCCTGTAGCATAATGCGGATCACCTTAATTCCTTAAGAAAGCTTACTCCACAACAGCATGGCATTACTTTTCTGAGAAGGTCTAAAAGGGTTTAATAAATGTTAACTAGCTTTGAAATGGAAGATAATATATATAAGATAGAGTAGCAGCCATAGTTGTTTCTAAATGCTTAATCTCTAAAAATATTTCCAAAATGCAGAAAAACATGTGCTCATAAACTCCTGCTTACTTTTCAGATTAAGGGTTTTTGTTTGGTTGGTTTTTGGAGATACCATCTTGTAATATAGTTCAGGCCAGCCTTAAACTTGCAATTATCCTGTCTCAGCTTCCTGGGTGCCTGATTAAAGATTTCTTGAATGGGCTACCACTAGTATATGTAACCCAGTGTGCGGTTATACATTTAAATGATATCTTGAATATAAGGCACAATTCAAACCAATTAATCTGCTTCTCTAGTATGGTGAGTGGCCCAGTTCTACAAATCATTAAATTGTGAAGCTGAATCATTGTGTTTTCTGGGCTCCAGCAATCAATGAGTTTTTCACTGAAAGAATATTTACTCTAAGAAATTAATAATGTAAATAATATCAAGGGTTTTGAATATTTTTTAATAGGTGCAAAAGTCCAAAACATCTATTTTCTTATCTTGTAATTAGAAACAAAAATTTATGGGTGGTGTGACAGCTCATTCCTATAACCTCAGGTACTCGGGAGGCTACGGGGGAGAACGAGAAGTTCGAGACCAGCCTGGGCAACTAAGTGAGACGCCACCTCAAAACAAAGCAAAATTACATTTAAAAAGCTGGGACATAGTTCAGTGGTATTCACCTAGCATGTCTGAGGCCCTGAGTCCAATCCCCAGTACTATCCCTCGCCAAGAGTAGTAAATGAAACAATCTCAAAACCTTAACATTTTAATGAAACTAAGTAACTGTGGTACAGAATTTTAAAACAGCTCTAAAACATTACTTTTATTGATAAGAAAACAAAACCATTTGATGATCACATATCTCCTATGAACTAAATATGTATCTTCAATGAAGAATTTCCTCAGAAAATGTTGCTGCATGAGTAACATTCAGTGATAAAATCATGTGTTATCAATGAAAGCGGGCCCCAAAATGTAATGCAACCTCCTAAATCTTCACAGGTGGAAACTCTCTACACCACCTTGAAATTTCCAGTCCAGCCAACAGCATATAATGTATGATGCACAGGTACAGCCCCAATAAGTGACTTTCGAGTGCTCTGCGTAAAGTGGTCCTCACTGAGTTGCCGGATGCGTGGTCCACTGGGAAAATCATTCCTTTAGGAAAATATCGCTTCCGAACAAACTCGTATTTTGATTCAGATCGATCATCATCTTCTTTCCCTTCTGCCCCGCCCCCTCCTCCTTTTCCCTCTCCTTCCTTCCTTCCTTCTTCTTTACTCCCCCTGGGAGGAGAGTTACAGCCCTCCCCCTTATAGGTGGAGCTCAGGTCCAGTGCAGCAGTACACTGCCCACTCAGCTTTGTCCCCGGCTCCTTTTATTTTGAGACAGGGTCTAAGTTTGCCCAGGCAGGACTCAAATTTGAAAGCCTCCCGCTGCAACCTTCCAAAGTGCTAGGATTAGGGCATGTACCAACACATCCAGGTTGTTTGTTGTTTCTGTTATGTTTTTGAAGCAGACTCTTGCCATGTAATCCAAACTGGCCTTGAACTCACTTATAGCCCAGGATGGCCTGGACTGATACAACCTCAGAGTTCCAGAACGCCAGGATTACAGGGGCACACCACCATGCCTGGCAACATCGCTCTTTAAAAAATCATTCATCTCCCAAGTTAGACTCCTCTCCGGGGTCGTGGATTGGGTTAGGAAAGCCAAAAGAAAATGTCCATGCGGGTGGCCGGGGCACAGTGAAGAGCATGTGCTTATAATGACTGTAGCCAGGGGTAGGGGATGTGGATGAGGTGTTGACAAAGCTTCCTATGTGAACAGCTGGTAAGTTAGATATTTTATAGGAAACTTCTCATTTTTAAGAGCTAGAGCTAGCATCCAGTTCAGATTCCCACGCTGTAGAGGCCGAACAAAAATGCCACTGTTTTAACCTGAAGTTTGTAAGGCTTCTTTTAGTCTTCTCTCAAGAAGCTTATTTTTTCAACCTGTTAATCATCAGGGTTGTTCTGTCTAAACCCGCCAATGTCTCCTTGTCACCTATAGATTGAAAAGGGACATAACTTTCCAGGAATGATATGACTGGTACACAGTATGACACCTTAGCTTTACATGTCATTTTCATGCATATGCATTCTGGAACCTCACATTTTCTTTTAAAAGACTAGGGCACCATCCTATGGCACAGTCATTATAGCTCATTCATTCATTGATTCATCCATCCATTCATTCATTTTTGAACAGGGTTAGATTAGAAACCTGTTCCTCTCGTGATTACTTTGGCCCTTTCCAAAGACCTGCTGTATAACCTTCAGAAAGTTCCCCTTCCGTGCAGTGGGCATAATAAAGTATCTTCTGGGCAGGGCTGTGACACAGACCGAATGATCTAATATGTGGAGAGCATTCTGCACACTGCCCGGCACACAGACAACGTCTCCTGACCAAGTGACTAATGCTGTTATTGGAACTACTACGAACATTCCTACAGCTCAGCGCACCCCAAAGTTTAGGTGTTACGTTGATTATCCGTATTTCTGTTCATGGGCTGTCTATCTCTGAAAAAAGACTTAACAACTGACAAAGTTCACTGCTTGCAAAAAGTCATTGCTATTCAATGCCTTGTGCTTGTCAAGGTGGTTATTTTAAGTGGATTGTTTGATGACATGTTGTAATACCCTCCCTGCTATCTGGAGCAGGAAGGCATCCACTATGACTGGGGTCGTCTAGAAGCTATTCTCCAGTCTTTATGGCTGTCTTTTGTGCTCCACAGCATCTCAAAAATAATAGCTAATAGCGGCTCTACCAATAAATTGAACTAATTCTTTGAATAACGGAGGATGCAAATCATATCCTTTTGATAATTTGAATTCATCATTTTCCCTCAACCATATATTATTAAAAGAAAAACATCTTTTCTCAGACCTATGTGCTCCCTCTGACTACTGTGCTTTCCCTCTCTTTCATTCACATCAGCCTCCGCTTACTTTCTTCCCATTTATTCCTCAGCATGCTGCCATTGGTCTTCTGCCCCCACTACTCCACCGGATCTGTTCAGGTATTTTTCAGTCCCGCTGACTGCCGCGCACACAATGTGGCTGACTGACCCATTCTTCCGTGACACCGTTCTCTCTTTCTCTGCCTCTCCCTATGCTCTTCATCAGTATCTCTTTTTTTGTATGATTTTCCTCCTTTATTCTGTCCCTTAAACACATACTATTTAAGAGTCTTGCCTGGTCATTTCTTTTCACTGTACATATGTCTCCTGGGCTGCCTGGTGTACTTACCAAGATATGAAGGTCGATTGCCTTTTAAATCCATTTCCTCTGCCTAAATTGTAATCTTCTAGAAGGTGAGGCTCTGTCTTACCTCTGTGCCCTAACACTAAACAGAATACTGCATTGACATATAATTGGTGTTTGCTGAATAAACAAGTACATGAATATTAGTTTTAGCTAACTTTCCATTACCCACAATATGAAGTAGCATTTGCTTTGGATAACTGACCGTCATGGATCATTTTTCCCTCTAAAGGAAAAGATGTTTTTGAACTTTTTAGGGAGTGCTGGGGAATTAAAGTCAGGGCCTTGCACATGCTAGGCCAATGCTCTAATACTGAGCAACATCCCCAAACGTTAAGAAAAATTGCGGGGAAGAGAGGGTATAGTGAGTATTCACACAAAGTCTTGTACATGCTGGGCAAGCATTGTACCACTGAGCTACAAACCTCAGTCCTTAAGATAGGGTTTTGCTAAGATGCCCGGGCTGGCCAGGAACTTGGAATCCTCTTCTAAGTTCTTGCCTCCTAGGCAGCTGCTATTACCAGTGTATGCCACCACACCCAACACACAACCTCTTAAAAGTCATTTGCTACCAGCTTTCTACCATGGGGAAAGCACGCTGCTGAGCAGTTCGCCCTACAACTCTTGGCTCCTATAATTGAAGAATGCTTTTTTCTATTATCATTTATGTCTTTGCTTATGGCCCATAAAGAGTCACATTTAACTGCACTGGAAATTTAAGGGAAAAATATAAAGGATCTTGATGAAACAAAAGTGTTGGTAGGAGATGAGCCTTCCAAGGGAAATAAATTACACAAAATCACTGTTTCTGACTCTAAGTATAGGGGGAAATATGTTTAGGGTTGAATAGCTACCAGGTAAATGTGTCTAGGCTTAGATGCAGAAATTGACCTATTACATATAAGGCTGTCCATTTACAAATTTATTTGGACTCCACCTAAGCAGATGCTGGTCCACTTCTCTCCATCTCTCCAACACCCCTGCAATCAAAGAGAAAGACAGGAAAGGATGCGTGGAGAGAGAGAGCAACTTAGTGACCTGGCCGCCGTCAGTGCTCCTCAGGAAAACCCCTGATGGACTTTGGAGCAAGGATTTTCCTCCCTATGGCTGGACTTTCTGATTTATTTTTTCCTTATTGCCCCTTAAGGAGATTTTTAAAGTCATGTTTCCCCTTTTGCTCTCCCCATGAAATCTTAGTATCACAACTACACTGTTTATCTGTTCATGTATTCAAAGTGTTCTTGTGTCTTATACATGAAAGAGCAATGCCTGGGCAGCAGGTGTAGCAAGGTTCCCCCACGAAGGAATTCTCACGGCCTAAGGGCAGCTGATGCTGGATAAGAAAAATACGGCCTACAGGATATGAATATGATAAGCACTGTTCTTAGCTAAGGCAGGCTAAAGGTCACTAAATCCATTCCAACTAAGTACCTGCATGTCTATATTTATGAAAAACAACAGACGAAATGTGATTTACCTTTAGTTAGAAGTATATTATTGGTAATTTACTATATCACTGTATTATTTTATAACCGTTTAAGGTTTGGACCCTATCTCTTTACCTAAGGTCTACTGACATTATACCTTGTTGAGGGTTAATGCAGACTGATCTGTGCTCTCTGCTCCCTCTCCCACCATCCTGAGGCCCAAATGGATTCTGTTTGGGGAGACTGTGAATAGATTTCATTTTCATACCTAACACCAGGAAGAGATATACGAAAATGATTACAACACCGTCCCCATTTACTGATTCAACTTTTGGGGGCTCGGACAGAGGAAGAAATTCTCAGATCCACTCCTATTAGAAAGTAAACCCCATTGGCCCTAGGGTCAAAGATCTTAGACTCTTGAATAATCTCAATTTCAACTGATAACTATCTAAACAAAATGTTGTATAATCACATACTAATATCACATATTAGTTCACAAGAAATGAGCTAATGATTCATGCTTAACAAGGATGAGCCATGAAAGCATTGCACTGGCTGAAGCCACGGCCTAGCGTTTGAATGTGTGTGTGTTGGGAGCTGGATCCACAGCATGGCAGTAGGAAGAGGTGCTGGGAGGGCTAAGAGCTGAGGCCTAGAGGCAGGTTGTTAGGTCTTACTGTGGGTGCTGCCCTTGGAAGAGACTGAGGTTGTTCTCAGGAGACCCTGAACTGGCTTTGGTGAGAGGGCTGTTATAAAAGAAAAAGCCCAGCCCCTCTTCCCCCACTCTGGCTGGCTTCCCCTTACCACATAACCTCTCCCGCTCATGTGCACTCCCTCCATGCTGCCAGCCCCTGTCTAATGACACAACCAAGAGTGCACTAACCAGAAACTATGCTGTACTATTTGAACTTTCAGCCTGTAAAACTATGAGCTAAATAAACCTCTTTTCTTTATAATGATTCCCATCTCAGGTATTTTGTTATAGTAAAAGAACATGGACAGTGGTAAAACATGTGTCCAGCATGTATGAGGTCCTGGGTTCAATCTGTAGTGCACACAGGCATGCACACATAAACATCCAGAAGTCAAACACAAAAGACCATATGTTATATAATTCCATTTATATGAAACATCAAGAACCGGAAAATCTACAGAGACAGAAAACAGACCAGAGGTCGCTTAGTGGTAGAGGGGATGGAGATCTAGATAGGTGATACTACACAATACAGGGATTGTTTTCTCAAGTGAAGAAAATGTTCTAAAATCTATTTGTGGTAACAGTCACACAACAGAAGACACTAAAAACCACTAAATCATATACTTCGAAGTGATGGATTGCATGACATGTGAATCACATGTCAATGAAGCTATTGTACATGTTCAGAAATGCGTGGACTGGGCATGTTACTGACAGAGACCTCCTCATCAGTCTATTTTATTCATCCTGAATTTCAACTTCACTGTCATTAAAATAATGAGAATATAATCTAGTCCCTAAAGAAGGAAAAATGCTTCCTTTGAAAGACTAAAAATATTGGCTAAAAGATATTAAGAGAAAATACCTTAACACTTTTTATGGTGCTCTAGGAATCTTCCTTTCAACAAACTACAGGTCCCCAAATACGGAAATATAAATTAAGTACACTATGCCCAAAACAATCTGACCTGATTTATCCTGAGGTACCCCTAAGTCTACAAATTTTGAAAAAACCACTAAAAACATCTCATTTTCCTGACAAATGTGAAACTTAAAAAAAGAATTCTAAACCCTTAAAGCTTTTAGCTATTCTATAAGTAGAAGACTATAGCAACTCATAAGACTAATAAAGCATACTGTGCCACTAAATTTAACTCTGTTCTGCACCATTACCATGGTGACCAATATCCAGAAGCTTACATAACTCTGTGAATGTATTTTTTTCTTTAATTGCTTTCTAAGAGTTACTGTGCATGTAAGGACCAGTGGAGAATAAGGTGGCACTAAAACAGTTATCTTCACGGAGAAATTCATGGGGCCACACCAGCAGTAATTCAAAACTTGTGCCTCAGTAAAATCCCTGGGTTTTTGTGAATGATTCACACTTTTTAAACCCAACGGTAGAATTCTGTGAAAAAGATGGAATATCATGCAGCCACTTAAATTGGTGCTTGTGATAGACAAATGAAGAAAGTGTTTTAAATATCACACACATACAGAGAGAGAGAGACAGAGAGAGAGAGAGAGAAGCAGCCAGGCATGGTGGCGTACATCTGTAATCCTAGTGCTCGGGATGCTGAGGCAGGAGGATCAGTATGAGTTTGAGGCTAGCCTGGGCTACACAATGAGTTCACAGCCTAAACTGCATAGTGAAACCCTGTTTCAACGAAACAAAACACACAGAAATTTAAAAATATTTTACAACATATAAATTTTATATTTTATAGCTATTAAATATGGTAAAATATAAAAATGTCACAGTGGTAACATTAAACCCTGAATGAAGTCTTCAAAACTATTTATGATATCCTAAAGTATATTTAGTAAAAATGCTAAGCCAGGCCTGATTGCATAGGCTTGTAATCCCATCACCAGAGGGGTATGAGGCAGAAAGATCACAATTTGAGCTCAGCTTGGGCAACTTAGTAATTCAGCAAGACCCTGTCTCAAAATAAAAACATGAAATACAATAAAATGAAAAGGGAAGCAGCACAGTGCAGAAGCCTTAGATTCAATTCCTAATACTGACACAAGAAAACCCAGAAATTTTTAGAATACATGTAACAGTTTTAGGAAACAAGATTACATGGAAAATAAGATTATTTTTATTCATTTGTTTTTAATATATACTTTAGTTTTAAACTATATTCTTATCAATAATTTGTGATTTTTTTTCTTTTGAAGATTATACACGTAACAGGCTTCACTGTAAATGGGACAGTCTATCCCAAAGATGTTCGCCGCATCTATCAGCTTTAGGGTAAATACACATACACTGGAGGCTTTTAGAGGTCTACAATAATATGATCACGCATACTCACACCATATGTCTACCGCTGTCATCCACTACCAAATAAGTGAGAAGTAGACGTGGGTGAACTTTGAGATAATATCAAACAGTAAGGCATCAGCCAGATGCTAGAAGTCCTGGGCAACATTAAACTATCAATGGAATAAATAATTAAGTTCATTAACAACAAGTATAGGGTACTTCAATAATGAAAATAAAAAGATCAGTTGCTCTCAGTGTGATATATAAACACAATGGAGTATTATTTAACCATAAAAAGAGATGAAATCCTGTCATTCACAGCAACATGGATGAAACTGGAGGACATTATATGAAGTAAAATAAATCAGGCAAAAAACTACAAATACAGCACAGCCTCACTCACATGTGCAAGCTAAAAGCTGGTGTCAAAGTAGAGAACAGCATGGTGGTTACCACAGCCTGGGACGGGTGTGTGCAGGAGGAAAGGATAAAGAGGGGCGGCTAATGGGTACAGAGGTGACAGTTAATGTTCTAGATAGCACGGTGGGTAACTGTGGTCAACAGCAACCAATTACATCCTAAAATAGAGAATAGAGGATTCTGAATGTTCCCAACAGAGGAATGATACATGTCTGAGGTGACATACATGCCACTGACTCTCATCTGATTGTTACATACTGTATACACATACTGAACTGTTACACTGTACCCCATAAATATTCACAAGTATTAAGTGTCAATTAATAATTTTTAAAGTGTGAGTAACTTTCCAATCAATGAAGCAAACAGAACAAAGCAAAAATAGTGCATCAAGTACAATTGTAAAACTCCTATACCAAGTAATGTGAACACATTACCTCTAGTAATCTAGAGCAATCTAGAGACCTTCAGAGGGAGCAGTATCACTTTGGGTAAAATTTTGGAATCTGTGAGAGCATTTTTGTTTTGTAGTAGAATTCATTCCATTGTCTGAGAGTACAGTCCTTTCATTTCTCCTTTATTTATTCAAACTCCACTTTCATTGTGATATAACCAACATACACAAAATCGAAATCCAAAGGTATGACTCACAAAGGGCTGTAAAGCAAGCTCCTACCCAGGACCTCTGGAGCCCTCAGTGCCCCTCCTTCATCGTGGACACCAAGCTTCCCTGTTTTCTTCCAGAAGTGACTAGGCTATTTTTGACCCCTTATGTTTCTTTATAAATTTTAGAATCAGCCTGTTAAATTCCACTAAAGAACCAGTTGAGATTATATTGATTTCCTTTTGAATTTACGTTTGTCATTAGGTTATATTTTCTATGAATTTTATTTCCAGACAGTAAAGGCCATTGTATGAAATTTCTTTAAAAAGGGCTGTGGTGGGCCTGATAGGGGTAAGAATCAATGTTCTCAGTAAAATAAGGATGTGGAACCTTCCCCTGCAGAACATGGGCCTAACAATCAAAGACTAGATCTGATGTGAAAAATGAAACTCACTAAGATTCCATTTGAAAGCCCCTCTCAGATGCAAGGATTCAGCCACCCACTTATTTTTACAGAGGGTTTTCTAGGCACAGGTGTGTCTTGATGTCTTTGGTCAAAATCCATTAACTTCTTTATAAATCCTTATTAGGGCCTGAAGGATACATATCCTAAGGGCAAACAGATAATTACTGTATACATAAGCCCTTTGTTTTTGTTTAGGAATCAGAGGCAAAATGGTTAACAAAAACTAATGCTGAGATTCTGTAAAGTTAAGACCGACTGGAGATACAGCTAAGTGGCACAGCGCTTGCCAGGCAAGTGTGGGGTCCTGAGGTCGATTCCTGATACCAAAAAAAAGTTATATAATAAAAAAAAAGATAAGTCAGGTAAAATGAACCAAAAGAATGTCTGGAGGCTTAAAAACCCAGTCAGTGGCTAGGTATGTGGCTCAGTGGTACAGTACCTGCCTGGCAAGTGAGAGGCCCTTGGTTCAATTCCTGGTACCAAGAACCCAATAATCTAGTCAGGTCCATTGATCTTAGATGAATAAATGATTGTATTTTAAAACAGTTGGTGTCAAGGGCCAATGCCACGTACTTACTGGCTGTCTGACTTTAGGTATGACCTTTCAGAAGCTTGGTTTTCTGTCTGCACAATGGTAATATTGGCCGTTTTTTTTTTTTGTTTTTTTTTTTTGAGTTGAGTTGAAGTCTTGCTATATTGCCCAAGCAGGCCTAGGCTCAAAGAATCCTCCTTCCTCAGCTTCTGGGAAGTGCCCCAGTAGCTGGGACTATAGACACATGCCACTGCACCAAGTTCCACTTTCTGTGTGAATTATTGGAGGTAAGTATCCAAGGCAGCCAAGAGCCAGGTCCCCCAGAGGAACTAAGTGAGTGATGGCTGTTAGTACTACTTCTGTTCTCTCATTGGCTACAACCTGTGAGTGAGTGAATGAAGCCATGGATGAGTTCACACAGGCTATGTCTGCAGGCATTTGCATCTTAAGGCTTTTGCTTCTAATTGTGGGATGGAAATCTTTGTCTCCTTTTAAAAAACTTTAGGCATCAGCAAGCAGATGGCATAGTCCATTCAAATTCATCCCACAAGGTCATACTTTCCATTCAGTTTATAAGCAAGAAAATTTTAAGCAATTGAGAAATTCTGTGATACAGAAAAAGTATAATACTGCTGAACAATTGGCTTGATGACAATGCTCCTGCTGACTGTAAATTTTCAGTCAGTTATAAAACCACAAATATTAACTAGGTCTCTCATCCTATAAAGCTTGAATCTGAATGAGTTACAGAAATTTCCAAAAGTTAATGTGTTTCCAAAATATGGAGGTCCTTATTATACTGGAAACATTCAGGAGAACATACTAGAAGATAATAGGTGTGATAGAAAAAGCAAAGAACTTGCAGCCAAGAGAAGTGGATCTTCACTTTGGCTCTAATACTTAAAACGTCTCTGTGACATTAAGCAGCACATTTAACTTCTATGGCTTTTAATATCTCATCTAAAACCAAGAAAACTGACATTAAGCTCTGAGACCTATGTATAAGGTATATCAAGGAGAGGAAGAACAGACGGGTTCTACTGTCTCTGTGACCATCACAAAGGATTTAACCTCGAGTCTAAGATAGGTAGCTAGGGTGTGGCTTCAACTGGCTGGGCAGGGAGACGGGGGCAGATCCTGGAACACAGGTGCAGAACTGCTCTCAGAATCTGCCCGTGTGGATGTCTTGGGCGACCTCCTGCAGGTCTCTGGTAGGGTGACCTGCATGTGACATCAGCTTCGGAGGAGCTCACTATTCAGTCTCCCTGAGAAAGCCTGCCCTTGAGGGTATACTTTTATCTTTTTATTTTTTCCTCGGCCCCAGCTCTGCGGAGTCTGGTTCCTACCCTTCTTTTTATTTTTCCTACCTCTAATAAAACGGAAACTCTGCTATCATTTTTGCTTGTCTCGTTCAATTTTTTGTTCCAGACAGAAAGGACCTAGAAATCATCTGTAAGTGCAGACTACAGCACCCCTGAATCTGGTAACAAGTCCAGCCTGGAAATTAACTCTGATAAAATTCTTGTTGTCTTCATAAAAAGGAGGATAAGAATGGACCTCCAGAGTGGAGAGGCTGTCTAAGAGGTGCTGGGGCCTGTCCCGGGGGCACAGTAAATAATGATGTTTGATGTGGCACCATGTCTGCACAAGCCTCCAGGACCCCTACGAATACCTTTTAACAAACACTCAATTCCTGGTCGCCTAGATACCCACATGGAGTCTTCTCCATAGCCCTCCTACCAGGCCAGCAGGACCTCTCTGCCCTCCCTCTACGGCACCACGATGCTTCACACTGATCCTCCCTGGATAAACCATCAAGATCCAGTTTCTCTGGCCCTCTATGGGCAATGGTGTTCAACTCTAGTGACAAAGAAAACCAGGCCCACCCACACCAGTAGACTCTGCGAGCCAGAATATAGGCACTGCGGTTTGTGAGGTTTTGTGAGAGCTCCCCGAACTATGCCAGTGTGCAACGAGAACAGAGAAAGATTCACATTTGAGCAATAGCAAGCATCCCTTAGCCAAGCACAGAAAGGGAGTAATCTTGGCAGACACAACTGGTACAGTTTTGGTTTTCCAACCTGTGTGTCAGAGGATTTGTGTGTTTATTAGTATACTAGAAAGACTAAATTATAGTGGACTCAAGAAAAACTGTCAACAGTGACAATAATTATAGGTAATGGAGAACAAAAGGAAAGGAAAATCCACAAAGATCTATTTTCACTTTATATGAAAAATGCTAATTACATTCTCTTAGGTCAACCATTCTCTATTAGACTAATTACAATGCAGCACAATAACAGTGAGGTAAGTTATATGTGCCGCGTGAACTAGAATAAGTTATTTGATTACAAGATTAAGCTTCCTATGCACTTAACCTTCATAGTTTGTTACTTCGTAAATGTTCGAGGGAACATTGCTCCTGGGCACCGGGAAGTGTTAATGTTCAATATTTGCATAAGCGAAGGTACTTTTCTATATTTGCATAAAAAGAGGTAACAAGCCCCTTCAAAGGAAGGAGGAACAAAAGAGTGGCTACTCTCAAGGTTGGAGGTTCTAGGAAAGAACAGTGCACAGGGCAGGGTGAGAAGACGGAGAGTTCCCCGCCGCTCAGACAGGAAGAGGTGCTCCTAATGGACGGTGATCTTTGAATGTCTCCTCTAAAACTCAAGTTGAAATACAATTGCTGCTGTGAAGTCCTAAGAGGTGGGACCTTTAAGAGGTCACAGGTCACAGGGGATCAGACCTCCTGAACGGATTACTATATTGCTTCCTGCACTGGGCTGATCATCTCTGGGGTTGTGCACATGGCAGGCCGTTCTCTCGCAATCCCCCCACCCACGTGATACAGCACCCCGCCTTGTCAGGGTACTGCACAAAGGCATGAGGCTCATACCTTAGAATCAGACTTACTAGACTCTAGAATATTAGTAAAATTTTGAATTTTTTCCTGAATTACCGGATGAATGGTATTCTGTTACAGCAGCAGAAAATGAGCCAAGACTTTTTAAAAAGGATACAACAGCCTGAAGTGATACCCTTTTTCAAGGACTGGGCAGCTGGAAGAAAAAGCACTGCACAGATTAGCTCCCCAGATGAACTGACTAGGGGCCCCCAGAGACCTCTGTACACAGCTCTGTGTCAACACTTGCTATATTAATGTATTCGTTTAACAGAATCTAGAAGGTCCTTGAAGGCAGGGATCATGACCTGTTTCTCTGATTCCCCGTTTATTCCCAATACCACCAATAGTATTTGATGCAACACTCTCAATAAAAACACAGAAATGAACAAATGAGTGTCTGCCAACAGACTGTTAAACAGCACGGCTTACCAGGCACTGCGACGAGTGGGCACTGATTCCTCCACTGCATGTACTCTCTGCACCTGCACGTTACGGTATTTTCATCTGCGTCTCTAAAGCTGGTGAAGCTTGGCATCTCTGCATTCATTTTATGTCTCCTTTACTACCTTAAACTGTGGGTCAGATTTCTGTTCTTACACGTAAGTATTTCAGGTGTCTGTCTAAAAACTAGGTAATACATGGTTTATTTACCTTGCCTATCTCATCCCCCTTCAAGACTGAGGACACTAAGGTAAGATTTTTTTTTCATGATTTATAAGGACACCTGAATTGCAAGCTTTTTCTGTCCTATTCCAGACACCCTGGAGTGGCCAGCTGGGAAAGTTGGTGTGACCTGTCAATCATAGAGATCCTGGACACATGCACAGAAAAAGCCCTGCAAGGTGGACCAATCAGAAAATGCCATCTTCAATTCTCCCGGCATGAAATAAACCTAATTTCTGATAGGATAACCTAGATTCAACATCCATCCGAGGATGGGGGATACAAAAGACAGTGGCCATTACCTTCGTGGCCACCGTGCTCTCTTTCAGTGGCCTACACTCACTCTGTAGGGCATATTTTTTATTCCTACCTTAATAAATGTAAAGCCTTTTGTGTGTATCTTGATCAATTCTTTGTTCAGGACAATACAAATCTGAAAAGGATCCCTGGAAGGTGTGCAATAGCTCACCAACAGCAGGTAGAAGTCTACAGTTATTGTCCTAAACCTTCAGTCACCTTGAATTCCAGGAAAACCAGTGCTTTGTAGACAGATCACCCTGATGAAACTGCCCGGTTAAACAGCAGCAATTGACCTGTGAAAGAAACCAAGGCTGCCCCAGCAAGTAGTAGCAATCATCTCACAATGGGAAGCAAACTGACTCAAACCCTAAGGACTTCTCTGGAGCCACTTTGCAGAATCAATCCTGAAACAGTAACTAATCAAACTCCAGGATTACCTATATGGCCAGCTACGTGATCTCACACCAGGGGGAAAAACCCCAACCCCAACCCCAATCTCAAAGTTCCGGTGAGCTCCCTGAAGACAGCTCTGGAACCTCTCTATCTGTCCCTCCCGGGAGGGCGTGCTGACACAAGCTCCTCTTTCTGCCCTTCCCCAGGGCTCACTTCTTTGGTACACAGACCCTGGCGGCTGAGTCTGGTTGGCTGAAACCCCAGAGCTGACGCTTTCTCACTACCACTCCAGGAACAAGAAGAGAGATAAGAACAGAACCCTGTGACACCCCACTAGAGAGTGGGGTGATTCAAGAACCAACACCTCGAATACAATTTCACCATCTTATCAAGTACTTTGCACAGATAGGTACTTAAATGTTAGCTTATCCTGCTTCTTATCTACAAAAGGGCAAGAGAAACTCTTAGCAAATACTTGGCTGAAATCAGGATATGCTGCAGCTACAGTGTTGCTCTGATTTTCCAACAACAAAATCTCTTTGGGAACAACTTAGTTTAGACAAGTCAAATTGGTTACTAGAGCTATACATTTTTTCTAAAATGCTCCAAAACCAAGAGGTTAATCATTGGTTCTAGAATTTCACCAGGGATAGTAGCCAGTTCTATTCTCTTATACACAGAAATTCTCCTTCTGGGGAAAAAATCATGTATTATCAAATTGCCTTCTATAAATTATGGTTAATGGAAACTCTAAAATCAGATCTGAATGGTCTCTTGAGGGCCCCAGAGATGTAACTTAACAGAACATAGAGCTCAGAACTAATTTAAAGAGGCAGATAGATATTCACTCAGTCTTACCCTACCTTCAACCCCCTTAGCCACACTGGGCTTCAAATCCTTCTCAACCATGTCTGTCTTTTAAATTCCTATTTGAAAATAAAGGTAAGGTAGGAGTTTATAATTCTATTTTGTTACTGATAGAAATATCAGACCAGTTTTTCTAGGTGAAGATTACCACCTAGTCTCCTCAGTGCTCAGAATACAGCTTTCAAATGTTTTAAATGTAGAAGGGGTAGGACTGGGTACATAGCTCAGGCACACAAGCGCCTGTCTGGTAAGCACAAGGTCCTGGTTCGAATCCTGACACCACAATAATAAATCAATTTAGGAGGGGAGACTATAATGCTTGCCTGTATCTATAATTCATTATGAATACTTTAATTTCTCCTCCCTCTTAATCTCTGGTGATTTCATTTTTATACTTTTCTTGAGACTGGGTCTCACTATGTAGTTCAAACTGTTTATGAACTCACTATGCACCAGAGCCCAGGTTGGCCTTAAATTTGAGGTGATCCTCCTGCCTCAGCCTCTCCAGTTCTGGAATTACAGGCATGCACCACCATTCCACTTCATTTTAAAAGATATAAAATTAAATAAAAATTGTCACCATCCAACCATCAAATTCACCATCTTACTTGTGCCCATATCCATACTCTGCCTTGCCTCCTCTTACGATGAAGAACCACCCCTGCTTGCCTTCCAAGTTGCTCTTGGATCTTATCTCTTCTTGCCTACTCAAGGACCTTGTTCTCAGCATTATTAACTTTCTTATATCACAAAAGCCTCCTTTGCAAAATAAGCATTTCATTTAGCACATAACCATGTCTCAAAACACTCAAGCTTCCCAAGACACCCGCACCGTCCTTCCGAGGCTGCCTTCCCACTTCCTATGTCTCCGCTTCTCCGGGTTCTGTGGCGCAGCTCTCACTCCCCACCTCTGTTGAGATGGTTCTTTTCAAGGCACTGTCAATCTACCCTTTGCCCAAGCCATGGCCAGGTGTGTACTGTCCTTCCTCTTCCTTCTCAGAAACACTTTGATACAGTCCAGTTCCGTCTTCATGCTTCTTACGCTTTGTCTCCACAAGGCCACACTCTTCAGGTCTCCCTCCTGTCTCTTGACAGCTCCTCTTCAGGTCACTGGTCTCTGCCTCCTCGTTCTAAACTTGTCAGGCAGAAGGGTCCCCTTTTCCAGCCCTTGCCTCTCTTCTCCCCTTTCTCCGTAGGTCATCTCATACTGGTATAGTCCCGTGGTTTCCAATACCCACCGACATGCTGGCGACCGCCAAGGGCACCCCCAATCCTGCACTCTCCTCTGGGCTGAGCTCCAGACACACATGTCCTATAACCTGCTCAACGTCTCACTCGGGCGCACGCGTCTGACTCCACTGCAGGTAACAGAGGGCACTGACAGGAGCAGCAGCAACGGCGAGTGTATTTAGAAAACGTAACTGGGCGTCCAATCAGGCTGTGACACGTCAGGTATGTTAGGTCATTTAATTTCCACATCAACCAAATGGCACAGATATTACCACAGGACCCCCACCCCTCCACCCCCAGCCCCCCTTTTTTAAAAAAGATATACAGCCTGTTATCCAGGCTGGGCTAGAACCTGCTATCCTCTTGCCTCAGCCTCCTAGAGTGCTGCAGTTACAAGTATGTGCTGCCTCGCCAAGCTCCATGCCCATTTCACAGATGAGGAAACGGAAATAACTTGTTCCACATTCCACAGTGTGTAACTGTGAGAGCTATGCAATTTACACAATCTTGATTCCCATCCCTCAAACCTACTCCTCCCTAGCTAGGTGCTTGAACCAGAAATTTCTCTTCTCCTTATCAGCTTCTACTCCCCACATCGGCAAATTCAAGCTGGGCTTGACCCCAGCTCTTCATTTCCACTACCAGCACCAACAGCCCCGCCCCTTTGCCTCTCCTTTAGAAGTAATGGAGGGGTAATATTAAGTCTTTACTACTCTCTCTGCTTCTATTTTTTTGTTCTGTTTTCTTTTGTTTTTGAGACAGCCTCATTGTGTAATCTGGGCTGGCATGATTCTCCTGCCTCAGTCTCCTAAATGCTGGAATTACAGGCGAGTGCCACCACGCCTGCTCTGCTTCTGCTCTTCATTAAGTCTAATAGTCATTGCTCCTGGGACAACACGAGAACTCCTGCCCTGCGCCCCACATGATCGGGCTCACGACCACCGCCGCAACCTCCTCTCTGAAGACTAGCATTCAGCCTCACACACAGGCCGCCCTTCGAATCGCTGAACATACCCAGCTCACCCGACTGCGTGACTTCTGCTGAGTTCCCTGTGTGCCTGGAATGCGTCCCCAGCAGACTTTTACTTGCCTGATTCTCTGTCATTTGAATTTCAGCTTTACCCTCTCTGATGACCCAATACAAAGCTTCTCGTCTATGTTTATTTCTTTCTACCACTCATCACAGCTGAAATTGCCATTTGAATTTGATGGTTCCATGTCTCTCTTTTGCCCACCATTGTTGATTGTCTGCCTGTCACCTTACCCCAGGGTGGGCGTCTGCTGAGCTCACTGAGGTAGCATCAGTGAGTGGAGTAGCGCCTGGCACTTGCTCGTACTTGTTGAAAACTTGAAAGCAAATCGCTTTCTCTTGCACACTCTCCCAGATGTAAAGTGTCTGCTGAGCAGAATGTATGTGATTTTATGTTGTTTTAGTTAACTTTCCCATCCCTAACACCTGACACCCACAACTCTAAGGAGGAGAGGTTCATTTGGCTCAATCTGCAGAGGTTCCAGACCATAGCTGGCTGGGTAGGGCAGCGTGGCAGAGGGCACTGTGGAGGAGGAACAGCTCATGGTGTGGCAGGAGAGAAACAGGTTAAAAAACTGGGGAGCAGGGAGGGAGGCCACATCCCTAGGACCTGCCTCCTCTCCTAACATCACATGTGGCTAATAAGCTCACCAGTGGACTAATCCACCCTGAGTATCATACTGCAGTGATCCAATCACCTCCCAAAAGCTCTACTTTATGAAGGTCTGGGGGGACATCTAGATATAAACTGTACCATTCATTAAATTTTGTTTTCTTTGTGTTGTGTGGCTAGAAAGCCACAGTTACATATCTTCATACCTTTATCTAATTTATGTAGAGACTTTGAGAGGTCAGGAAATACAAGGCTTAATATCGGTTTGACTTGCTTCATCACAGCCAAGAGGACAGTCCTCAGCTGGAGTAAAGCCACCAACCTCACAGCGTACATGCAGTCTTCCTCTCGGCCTTTTCTAAGCACGAGTCTATTAAATACAACCTTGAGAAAGTATGATTACAGTTCTGTTCTCAGCAAAACCTAGAACACACCAAAAAACAAGAACAACCTTTAAAACTGAAGACCGCCACAGGGCTTTCTCTGTCTAACCACACAGTGAGGCATGAAGAGTATCTGGTATAACCACAGGTCTCTCGGAAGGTTCAGTATGAACATTCTGAGTATAAAGTTAGCACACTGTAACAAAATCATCAAGTGTCATAAGTTTGTTAAGTATTTTCAAATTGAAAGTTATACAGAATCTGCCTAGTACTGGTGAATAGGTAAACAAGCACCATTTTATTAAATATAAAAAGTGAAGCTAAGCATAGTAATTCTTGCTCATATGTTATAAAAGCAATAGAATGAGGAATACCCCAAAAGACACAATTCTAAATTCTAGTGTGTGAGTGTGTACGTGTGTGTGTGTGTGTGTGTGTGTGTGTGTTACTGAGGACTGAACCCAGGCCTCACGAATGCCAGGCAAGAACTCTTCCACTGAGCTGCATCCCAGACCTCATTTCAATCTTAAATCCACATCTCCCATTCACTTTCTCCCAAATACTTTATTATCCAACATTAAGAGGCCAGGGCACAGAATCTTCTCTAAGCGAAACTAAAGGAGCAGTATCTACCTAAACTCTGATTTGAGTGCACGTTAACATCAAATTCTTATTTATTCAGGGAGTTTTCCATAGAGAGGAGGGAGCGGGACAGCCCCGCCTGCTTGTTTAAGCTCTCCAGCCGCCACACCAGAGCCCCGGCTGTGCTACCACTGGCTGTCAGCATTATTCAAGTCACAGTGAGCTGCTCTAAGTTACCCATAAACAGGGCGCTCTAGAAGTGACAAGCCGACCGTGATGAGAGCTGCAGTCACAGGAACATGTGCATGTGCACCACTCAGATCACTCAGCTCTTCCGACTTTCTGTGGTATCTAAAGCCCGCCAGTCTCTCCCTATTCTCCTAGAGCTGCCGAGCCAAACGTGGTATCAAAAAACAGCTGGGCTGGTGATAATATGAATCACAACAAACCTCAGGCATAAGGAGAACGAATACGTAAACACAGAGTCAACTATGACCAACGGTACATGTTTGAGGTCGAAAGGTCAAGATGATACAATAGCAGAGGAAGAAAAAGGGCACAAAGAGCAAAGCCACCCTGGATTTGTCCTGCTGAGGGTGGCCTGGCGGGGAGGCTGGGGTTTACAGAAGCGTCCTGCCTTCTCCCACGTGGCTCTGACACTTACCCGTTACAGGATTTGTCGCCACAAAACAGTCTAAGGAAGCAAACAATACAGGAAGATGCAAAATAACTTCTGTGGATTCACATTCTGTTCACATCATTATTAATTTGTACTTCTATTCGCTGAAAAGAAGTGTGAAAACATTATCTGTCTCTTCTGCATTTACAGATCCCTTTTAAAGAAAGACATCTTGAGGACTGTGAAAACTGCAGCACCCTTTCTAACGCTCTCATGTTTAATCTCATACCCAAGACCTATCTGTCTTACTTTGCAGTGCTTGTAAAGTGAAGATTCCAGGCTGGCTGCTCAGTACATGGTTCACGTACAGAAGACGGTTTCATTAATAATAATTAAGGGAGAAAGAGCCTACTAAAATGTTCAAGATTAACTCAGAGTGCAATTTTTAAGCAGGCAACAGTGTTCAAATAGGATCTCTGTGACAGGGTTTGGAAAGCCCAGTGGCCAAGCCTCTTTTCTGGGCAGGACCCAAGGTGCCAAGAGAAGAGGAACAGGGACCAAAGAGGCAAAGGGAAGCGACCTGTACTGAACGTGTCAGGTTCACAGTAAGATTTTAAGCAGCCTTTTCAAGGTCACAGAACTGGATGAGTGTTGGAGTTAGAATTCTAATGTAAACAAAGCCCACCTGGCTCCGGAGCCAGCTATCTTCAGAGACAGAGAGGTGGGATTTTTACCCAGACTGACAGCACTGAATCTGAAGTCTTGAAATAAGTGTAAAATGATCGAGCTTGAAGAATGCTGCTGCTTTGCTTTCTTATGGCTTATGGCAATTTAGAACATAAAAACTACTTTCAGATAATTTGGGTCTGCAATGTAAGCTTGGGCAGCAGAACGACAAAGTGGAGAAATGGTGGTCATTGTATACGTAATAGCCTTTCAGAGTCAGACGGCCAGTGGGCAACTCCAATTCTCTGGCAGTGGTATGGAAGTGATGCGAAATACTTGAGTTCAGAGGGGAAGAAATAAAAAGCACCCACACAAAAGTCACATATGCTCTTATCAGTAAAACAGTATTTTCAAATCTAAACATTCCTAGGAAATCAACCATTTAGCCATCCGGGCCTCAATTAAATGTAACAGATTTTTTTCTTTTTCCCTCTCTCCCCTTCTCCTCCTTGCCGCACTGGGGACTGGACCTAGGGTCTCACACACACTAGGCCAGAGCCCAACCACTGATCTACATGCCCGGCCACTTATTTCAGAAGGACACACCCTCTCTGAGCCATCCAGGGTGGTCTTAAACTTGAGATCCTTCTGTCTCAGCCTCCTGCATAACTGGGATTACAGGTGCTTGTCCCAGGCCCGGCTTCTTTTCCTTTTAAAGCCACAAAGGAAGAATTCATTCTTACAAGTACAGCACCTACTATGTTCACAGTACAGCAAGAACGTGCTGTAATGAAAAAGAACAAGAGTAGTAGACAGAAAGTCCAAGCAGTAACAGAGCACCAGGTAGTGCAGGACCTTGCCAGCTTGCTGCAGGAGCGTAGCTTTTAATTTGGATAGAACGGGAAATCACTGTAGGAGAGGCTAGGTTTGCGGACGCAATCTGACATTTTAAAGGATCAATTTTGGTGCTGGGTTGAGAAAACACTCCAAGGAACACTGACAGAAGCTTATTACATCTCATGAGGCTACTGAAACAGGAAATAAGAGACAGCTGATTAAGGGTGGGGCATGTTGAGAGGGTGAGAAAAGACAATGTTCTGGAAATATTCTGAAGGCAGAACTAACAGGATTTACTGACAGCTAGATGAGGGATGGGACAGAAAGATGGTCTGAGCAAAAGAACAGAGGTGCTATTTACCAAACGATTAAAGACTGCAGGAGGAGGGAGACTTTTGAGAATAGCACAGGACAGTGGCTTACGTTAAGCTTCAGAGGCCTGGGAGACATTAAAGTGAACGTGTCAGGGAGGTAGCTTAATTTATGGGTTTGTAGTTCAAAGGAGACGTCTGGGCTGAATATAGAGATATGGGCGTGTTCAGCACGGAAATGGCTTAAAGCCCTTGAGACTGGATGAGATCACCAAGAACGTGAATATGAGTGCACAGGGACAGGAAAAGGAGGTCAGAGACGAAGTTCAGCGCACTCCAGTTTTAAGAGGTCTGGGGAGCAGGAGGAATTGGCAAAACACACCAAGCAGAAGTAGCCAGCCCGGCAGGAGGAGAGCCCCGGGGGAGTAGTACCCAAAGCCCCACCCCAGCCTTGATGCTTTTCAAGAGCAGAGTGTGATCAACTCACTCCAACGCTGCTGACAGCTGAAAGAAGACAAGGACCCAGAACGGACCAGTGGACTCAGCCTGGTGACAGGAGCTGGTGACCTCAACAAGGGCACTTTGGGAGTGTAATGTGAGGGGCTTCCTTTTTAGAATAGGTTTAAGAAAAAAATACGATAATTTCTGGGCAAATTTCTGGAAATGTCAAAAGATTGGATAGCTTTCTAAATTCTTCCATCGAGTCCCTTCTGAATTTTAAAAAAGCAAGCAACATTAGCGTCAACTGAATGTTTAGTGTACATCACAGCTACCATATTACTTATAGGTATGTCAATTTATAGCATAATAGACATATTTTAATTTGTTGAATGTCTACTTTACAGTGCATTAGGGTCTTATGTCCAAGATATACTAATTAAACATTTATGTATATTTTATACAGATTTTAAAGGAGAGATAATGAGCAACAGCAGGCACAACACTGGCCAGAGAGCCAGGAGACCCAGGTTTTCCAATTTAGTAATGGCCAAATCTGGAATATTTTTTATATTGAGTTTCTAAGCTGGCAAAGTAATTTAAACTTGTATTTCTCCTATGGGAAAACACAAACCATTTTCTCTCGTGCTTCTCAGAAACAGTCTGGAACACTGGACAAGCGCCCAGGGAGGCAAGAGGCACACCCCAAGGGCAGATACACAGAGCTAGCCCTGAGGTAAAAGAGAGACCTGCAGAGCAGCGCTCACGGCCTGATTCCAGTGCAGCGTGCGGAAGGGCTGCCAGCCGAGGCAGCCCACAACCCACCAGGGCCAGGGTTGAGGCACAGTTTCGTCTCTCCCGCTGGTGTTCGCTCCCACCAACAGGCCCAGCTCCACTCCAGTTCTCTGCCAGTTCCTGGAAGTGTGTCTGTGAAGGGGGTTGGATCGCAGGAGGTTTCTGGACACTGACTCCAGAACTAGAGTTACAAAAATTGAAAACCTATCACTTCATCCTGGGAGACATAGAGAAGGTAGTAATATCTAACGTCTAATGAACTTCTACTGAGTGCCAGATACTTCTTCTAAGTGATATTACATATATTACCTCATTATTCTTGACAATAACCTATGAAGTACATGTTATCAATAGTCCAGTTTCACACGTGGCACAGAGGAAAGATAAAGCCATATAGTAACCCAACCTAACGCTGTACAATTAGGAAGTATAGAACTAGATGACAACCCAGTCTATTCCAGAGCTACTCTCTCAGGCATGAAGACTTCCTCCCCAAAATTCCTTAGGGTAAAACTTATTAGAAGGGACCAAACAAAAACATGGCAAAAGAGAATAGCTTCCCAGGACTGGAACACATCTAATACATGAACAGGTGCCCAGTACCTTCATAATGGTGGTGCTTGACAGCAGGCTTTTCAGACTCCACTGCTTCCGTGGGACTATCATTTAGTCTGTCATAGATCTGAGTTCATATAATCATAGAATCTTGCTATAACTACATTTAAAATAAAAGCAAAAGTACTGAGTACTAAGAAAGGAAGACTGTACCCAAAGATGCTAGTATAAGCCAGGCATGGTGGTGCATGCCTGTAGTCTCAGCATAATCCCTCAAGGCTGAGGCAGGAGAAGCACCACGAGTTCAAGGCCAGCCTGACTTATACTGTGGCTCTGTCTTTAAAAAAAGATGTCAGTGTGATATCCCCAGAAGCTGTACCCTCCCTGCTCTGCTCAGGAACACCCTTTCCTAAGGAGGTTAGGAGGAAGTTACATGCAATCACCTCCCTTAAGGTGTGACATAGGAACCAAGGCTTTGCTTTCTCAAACACTGTGAGGAACTCAAACTGGACAGGATCATTTGATTTCTGCTTTGTCAAGCAAGTATTTACCTAGCAATCAAATGGATTGTGATGCTATGACCCTGTGACATGAAGGGCCACATAAACAATTTTCTACACAGGACCAGACAACACTTCTATACTAACTTAATCAAAGAAGAAACAGTTCAGATTGATGTGAAGACTATCAACGAGGACTGAAACCTTGACATTACAAACAAACGTCCTCCGCAGAGAGAAAAGCAAATATATCACACGTTAGATTGGTGTAGGTCAATCCCGTTTCCGGGTGAGAATGTGTTTTTCCCTGAGACATGTTACCACCCAGCTGCTCACTTCTGTTTCCACCACGTGTTTCCACGTCCATTTTACAACACACACAGGTCCCTATCTCACTGTCCCCTTATCTTGGCGTATTCCACCTGCTTCCACTGCAGAGGGTGTACAAGCCCACCTCCTCACCTTCCCCTCCAAAGGAGCCTCTCCAACATTCCCCCGCTTTCTAGGGAGCAAGCATGCAGCTGTGCAAGCCAGAAGTCAGGAAATTGGTCCCCCTCCCTCCCGTCTCCCGCCCTCTACCTCTACACGTACATCCAAGTCCTAAACCGTCTTCTCTGAACACCTCTCACGGACCCGCCCCAGTCCCCGAAGCCGCATCTCTCACCACAGCTGCTGCAACTCTTCATGCCTTTCTCCCCTTATCTGCCTCAGCTCCAATGACAATGTCTCTCCCTAACTATCTCGAAGAGTTTCCATCTCCTGGCCATGTGCCCTGCTGCTCTTTTTTAGTGCTTCCCATCGATGACTGTCTGCTCCATGAGAACAACAGAGTGCTCTGTGGAAAGAGATGGTGCTATCTTATTTATTACACTAAATCTCCAGAGTCCCCCGCAGTGCTTGGCACACTTAGCTATTTTCCAAACTTACTCCAGAACGTAATTGAATGATAGGGCTAGAAGGAAATTTTTTAGTAACCTGTCCAGCCCCCTGCTAATACCTCAATTTTCCTCTCTGGAGAACTAGAGATCATTACAGCATATAGATTCTTTAAGGAGTAACAAGGGCTGGCGATGTAGCTCAATGGGAGAACACTTGCTGCCTAGCAGGCACGAGGCCCTAGGTTCCACGCACACCATCATCTTCATCGCTGTCACCACGGTGTGAATAGTTTAAAGCACATACAGCCTAGTGGTTTAAGAGCACGGATTCTGAAACTAGACTACCTAAGATAAAAGCCCGGATGTGTTATTCATTAGTCATGGGAGTTTGGACTTTTTAACCGCTCTGTGCTTCAGGTTCCACATCTATAAAATAGGGACAAAATGATAGTGTTCTCATAGGGTTGTCATGAGGATTAAGTGAATTAGAGCAAATAAAATGCTTAGAACAGGACATGGAACAGTGTTATGTTGGTGTTAGATTTTACATTATGTGTACGCCACAATTTATATGTTATGACAACTTATATGTTGAAACAGTCTGGGTTGTCAAATACAGTGCTAAAAAGTTATCATTCACCACCACCACCTCTGCAAACCAATGGTAACTTGCCACTAACTAAAAGAAAATTCATTCGTTTATTTTTAATTGTGGTCATTATTTCTACTCACTGATAGCAAGGTCTAGTGCTCCCTCCCCTCCTTCCAGGCACATGGGAGACTGGATTTCCTGCTCCTCTGTGGCTGAAGGGAGCCAGATGAGCTGTGAGTTGAGGTGACCTGAGTGGGGGCCTCTAGCACTCTATTCTCCCTGCCTCTGTGACCCTGGAAGCAGATGCTGAGATGGAGTCTCTGTTAGCCAAGGTTCTGGAGAGACTGCAAGGAGCAACGCCCCCTGCCAAGTCTCCCTGAATTTGTCATATGGGTAAGAAACAAGCCACTGAGACTTTAGAGTTAGTTGTTATGCATTATGAGCCAACTGATGCTGACAACATCTGTATCCTGCTACTTTCTTAAAATGATCCACAGAAGAAACCTGGGTAGGACTCTTAGTCCTAATCCCTTTTCTGTTGATGACCAATAATTTGCCAAGAGCCAAGGTGAAGAGTGTAGTAAAATGCTGGTGGAGATCAAAATGCACTAGAAAAGACACCGACTAGGTGGCGGGCTTTAGCCATGTAAGAGTGTAAATAACAGAGCGTGGGACCCAGACAGGCCACCCCAAGGCATCTGTCTGCTATTATAAGGTTATTGCTGTGAAGTATTATGTATTCAAAGAATATTGGAGATTCTATCTATTTATGAAAACATCCCTAAAATAGGCATTTTTTTTCTTTTTGGGTTCTCTGTATCATCACAGTTACTTTATTAAATGCAGACACTTCAATGGAAAATTGTCTAAATGACTACATATTGAAAAACATATAACAACAGCAGATCTTGAAATGAATAAATGGAATTTACACTTCAAGAAGACATTTGTATTGATACAGTCATTATATAGTCAGGCAAAATGGGAACAGTGGGATGAACAAGTTTATTTATCTCTTGGTTAATGTAAGTTATGAAGAACCTAAATATGGAACATCTCTGCCAAGCACTGCTAAAGAGAGAGCAAATTAGAAAATTCAGTTCTCGGAACACACAATCTGGACAGTAGTTGAAAGAGTATCAAACGTCTGTACCGCAAACCCCATCCCCAAGACAGAGGCCTTATTGGTGCTCTGAAGGAAGTGTTCACAGAACCAAGGGAACACCACCAGAGCAAAACAAAACGCAAGACAGCTGAGTGGTGAGGGCTCTGCTCACTGGGCTCACGTAGAGACTCACCCTGTTCCAGCAGAAAGACACGATGGTGGCTGTGAGCCAGCACAAGGGGATGACTTTAGAACACGTTTCAAAGCACAGGAAATCACAATCAAGCAACTACTTCATAAGGACTTGCTTAGTGCTGCTCTCTTATCCAGAGACCGTGAGGTAGACTGTATTCATGGAATTGTCTTGCTTACCACTGGTATCTGCCATGTCTTAAGTGCTAATGCTGTACCAGGCCCTGATGGCTTCACATTAATGATTTTCTTTAATCTTGGCAACAGCATTAAGGTAGGATCTAATACCAGCCATATATTTCAGACGAGAAAACTAAAACTTAGACAAGCATGTTATCCCATGTCATACAGTTGAACTTGAACCCAGATCTACTGGATGCCAAAAGCAAATACTCATTACGCAATACGCAGTAGCTAGGCACAGTAGGATCCATCTCTCTAGCACACACTACAAAGTCCTAAAGCCAAACCTTGCACATACATCTAGATAAATTAAGCCTAAACAGGCAAACTTCCTATATACCTTGCTAATTAGAAAGCTAAGAGCCTCAAAAACTCTGTTTTAAAGAAAACAATTAAACAGTAATTCTTCCCTATGCTGTTCATATTTCCTTCTTTATTAATGCAATTTTATAAGTTATCAAAAGTACCATCATTGCTTGACCTGTTCCCAGGGTATTTAACTGTGTTTTTTTCCGAAGTGAATGAGAATATATCAAACGTTGACTAGTATTGAAACAAAACGCTGTAGAGAAGTGAAGAAAAATTCTGGAAAAAAAAACCTCTTACTGTCAAAACTCGGGGAAGTTTGCAAAAGTCATCAGTTACAGAGATAGAATTTGGGTCAGCATACATAGCAATTTATTACAATACACGTGTCAGTTCTGGGGTCAGAAAGACAGGAGGAGACTCAAGAAATTTTTCAATCACCTAGCCTAACAAGCAACAGACAAAAGATGCTGCAAATAATTTAGCAGAGAAAGAAAGAAAAAAAAAAGAAACTTAAATGTTAGTAATACTTGAAAACTGAGTTCATGGAAAGCCCACTGGCCTACTTTATTCTAGAAGGAAAACACCAGGGAGAGGACAAACAAGAGCTCTAACAGTCATCAATAAACTTAAGTCTATCATTAAAAGGCCAAAAAAAAAGGAAAAAATGTAAGGATATCACAGTATGGACTTTACCTAGTCTTAGTAAACTTTGATACAAAATTGCTAATTAGTAGATATCTTTTCTTAATAATTAAGATTACAAAGCAAGAAAATACCTTGAAGAGCTGCCTCAGGAAAAAGAAAAAACACTCAATCCCTGTCCCCTCCTTTTCTCTGCCCACCAGCCTCTTTATGGTAAGGCTGTATAGTAAGGTTTATCATGTTGGAAAAACACCCCATCCTGACACAACTGATAATCAAGCATTTTAAAGGTAAGTCGGAGAAGTTGGTGGAAGATAAAATCTGAATTAAAATGATAACAACAGGGTGAATGAAGCCTGCATGAAGATGTATGAACACTGTTTAGTCCTGGTTCGATACTTTAAAACAGACCTAGAGGTCTATATATACATAATCCTCCCAAAGGCAATTTATGAATTAAATTCCTCTTGTCCCGTCGCAGCTCTGACTAACTTTGCCCAGAGCCCCAGCCATGCAATGGCAATCACAGTGCCAGGGGTCACACAGGAGAAGGAGGGTCTGGAGACGGCAACTTTGCCCCACCCCAGCCAAAGCCCCTCCTCCGCCACAACGTTCTCCGAAGTGTGTAAGCACTTCGCCACATCCCTCCACACACACAAAGCACCTGGAGCAGAACAAAGCACAGATAGCCTCTTTAACCTGACCTACACAAACACGAGAAATGTAGACATCATGTACTACAAACACGCGCTAATAAAAATTTTTAAAAGGAAAAAGGGCTGAGAGAAAGGAAGCCATAACAAGGAGAATGGGGGTAGAAGTATTTTCATAAACCAAAAGGTAGAGTAGAATTTTAGAAGGACAAGGTCAGTATTCTATCTCATTATATTCCATCCCAGAGTTGTGTAGCTTACAATCACCCAGCACACTACAAGCCAGTTCTAGTCCTCTTTGTTTTGTGCTGGCACATAATCCTTAATAAAGCTTATCCCAATCAACCATTTGTCCCCAAGTTTTCATTACAGTATTTATGAGGACCACATGAGGAAATAACTGTATAACCACATGGCCCATCTGGGTACTACTCACTCACAATTCAGAGGCCACATAGTAACACTGCTTAGCTCTACGTGCTTCCTTTACAAAGGTCACACAGAAGCTGGAATCCTTCAGATGCATGTATCTAGGACAGGGAAAGGACTCAAAACTGAACCAAGAGAGACGGTAAATGTGCTCAGTGTACAGAAGAGAGGCCTTCTAATACCTAAAGGCTTTCACACAGGAAAGGCCTATTATTTTTTCTGTGGTCTCCAGGGAGGAGAGCAAAAACTGTGGATAGAACTGTGGACAGAACAGACAGTGAAATTTCAGCTTGATAAAGTAAAACTTTTTAACCAGTGGGTAAATTCAAATACAGAATAGGCTCCACAAGAAGACAGTGCCAGTCCATTCAAAGCGGAGATAACCACTTAGAACAAGTGCGGTGAACAGGGTGAAGAACTCAGTGAAGGCTTGAGACCAGTCATTGTTTGGAAAGACAAATTGAATTCGAGCCCCCCAAGGTATTTATTAGAAATGTAAGTTTAGGAAATAGTACATGTTCAGAAAGTAACAGAAGTTCTTAGATCACTCTTGGGTCCCAAGAATCAGAAGAGCTAGGTGTCTGGGAAACTTTCGCTAAGAGATTCTAAAGTTCATTCATGGATGAGAAGCGAACGAGGTGAACTCTGGAGATTCACCTGTCCCTTGCCACCTGGCTGTCCAGACACTTTCCCCGCTCCCATCATTTTCTCAGTGTTGTTGCCGCTTAGAAAATTACCCTCACTCAAGTTCCGCTAACTTCTTCTCTTTGTCTCCTCAGAGACTGTCCATTCTTTAAGATCAACTTAAATGAATTACAAATGATTCCTGATTTCCTGATCATCTATGGCCCCTATTTACTCTAAACCCCTTAGCTACTACTTCATACCGCGCCAGTGGAACTTGCTCCTGCACAAAGGACTAAATAAGCACTTAACTCTATTGGTGCATTATGTACCACAAACACCTTGAGGGGAGCATCTCTGATTCATATCCACTCACTGCCCAGCACAGAAGTTAGTACACAGTGTGTTACAAACATAATCTACAAACACTTGCTGAATGCATGAATGTCATGTATTGTGGCTATTTTGTGCTGATGTAAGTGTAAGTTCTGTGAAGTTGGGGACTCACCTCTAGTCCCTGTGGTCCTAACACAGTGCTTAGACTGAAAACCCGATCAACCTGTATCAAACTCACTAACGAGTAACTGCATCTGTGCTCTTTCTGGCTGGCAGTCGGTACGTCATCTTTACAAACAGTTCTCTCCAACAGTGTCCACCACCACCTCTGAAAATGTCTACTACCTGTAAACACGTGCCTCACAACTGTTTAGAAACTGGCAACCGTTTTGAGCTTCTTCAAAGATCATGAGAGCAGAAGACACAAAGAGCAGCTACTCCATCTTCCTTCTGTGGTACAAGGAGCAGGCTAATAATGCCCGAGAGAGAGCGCCCATGGGCCACGTAAGAACAAAATAGCACCCTTCCAGCTCACAGGGAGTCTATTTCCCCACTTAGCCCCAACATCACTTCCGTCCCACCTTCCCTGGGGGAGTGAAAAGCCCCCCCCACTCGGTGGCCCCTGAAAGGCAGCACCGTATTTCATGTCTTCTCACCCTACATGTACCGGATAACATGTCTCTCTGCCTCCACTTTCTGACCACAATTTACTCCGCTGCTGGCATTTGTTGCAAGTTCTCTTGACTCACCCTCCATAATTTCCCTTACATCCATCCTCTTTTTCATTCCTGTCTGGCACTAACTGCTGTATATGAAACTACGATCTGACAAGTCAGCATTAAGTTTCTAATCATCAAAACTGATGGTCTTTGGTCCTTAGGTTTGCAAGAAAGTTTTAGTCCATGTGCCTGAAAAGTACAGTCTTTTGTTTATTTGAAAAGACCTAGATGTATTTAAAATTGTAATCATTACAAAAGCTCTAAATTTTTTTAAATCCTCGCTCTTTCAGAGGCACCTATTAATGTGGAAATGGTTTTCCCCTTACGTTTTACTTACGTATTCATTTCTGAGGTACTAGGAATTGAATCTAGGGGCTCACGCATGCTGTGCAATATTCTACCACCACCTACATCTTCAATCTTATTTTTATTTTGTTTGAAACAGGATCTTGCCAAACTGTCCAGGCTGGCCTCAGACTTGTGCTCCTCCTCCCCAACCTCCCCAGCGGCTGAGAGTACAAATGTGTGCTCCACGCCGCCAGCTCTTACACTTTCTAACTGGAGCAGTCCCCCGGCCCACTCTCTGCTCTCCGTTCCCTATCTCCATTTTGTCCTACTAACACTAACAGCAATAACACCTCTAACAATAGTTATCATTAAGTGAGCCCACTAAGCTATGTGCTTTACAAATTATGGTTATTCCTCATAAGAAATATAGCATTACTTTTCCTATTGTCAGTTGAGCACCCCAAAGCCCCCCAAAATCAAGAAACATCATTACTAAGGGATTAAGCTGGGACCCCAACTCGTGTCTATCTGGTTGGGAAGCAAACATACCATTGTACAGTGTGTCTCTCAGTAATACCAGTAGCTTCAATTACTACTGCAGTCACTTCCAAACTTTCAAATTGCTAGGCTTAAGAAAGCCACTTTTTAGCAAGATAAATCTAGTGGTGTGTTCAGGATGGATTGGAAGAGAATTAACTGAGTTTGGGAAGCCAATTAAAGATGTAATAATTTAGGCATGAAGCCACTATGATGCTGGCAATGCGGACGGGAAAGAAATGGATGTAAGAGAAATTATGAAAGATGAATCAAAAGAACCTGGCAATGGCTGACACATCTGAAGCAAGAAAAAAGGAATGAAAGTGATTTAAAGTATAAGTCTGTGTGACCAAGAAACAAAAACGGCGCCATGAGCTGAAATAGGGAGACAACATTTGTGGAGGAGGACATGAAAACTCTCTTAAAACGATGTGACCTACATATAGCAAGGTGACTGCGTTAGAAGACACCTACCCTTAAAATGAAAGTGAAAGTGGTTCTCTGCCTCTCTGCAGTGTGGCACGGAAACTGATGCAAAGGACATCAATTCACACAAGAACACAGCTCTCCCAACGGAGCAGATACCCTTGTGTTCCTTGTATAACCCATTCCTTTTCCCAACTGGTAAGAAATGAAATGGCTGCAAATTCTAACACCATCCAATTCAAAGGAGGTAGTTAATAGGTCTCATCTGTTTAGCTGGAAAGCGTATAACAGGGCCTTCATAAGAAGACCACAGACAATCGTTTGAGTGAAAATTTATGCAAAGTAACAGATTAGTAATAGTTTTACACCAGCAGGGCTTCATGTGTCATCATTTTATACAGACTACTAATAGAGTTTAGTATTAGAATGTGAAAAGGAACAGAAAATGGAAACCTCTCCCTGCAGAATTTATTGTACTCTTTCAGCTATTACGGGCTTCATCACAGATTTCTACTCAAGGCCTTATTCTTTGTTTTATTTTCAAAATGTGGCTCATACTTTAAAAATGGCTTTCTGGGAAACCTCCACATTTGCATGAATTCAAATGAAACCCTGTTCTTTGTCTGTTGTCATCATTCCGTTCAGCAGCTTGTTACATATTTTATAGAGTTAGGACAAGATTAACAGCGGACTCCAGTACAACATTCCATAAAACAACGAAATCAACAGGAAGGCTCAGCAAAGTAAACACCCAGGGCGCTTTTAAATATTTGGTTTTATAGTTTCTAAATGACAAGTTTTAAAAGAAATGCTATGATGCACATGAGGCGATAGCGACGGCACCCCCACTCACTGAGACAGCCTGACAGGCGCGTAGAGTGCGGATGGAGGGTGTTTCCCATCAAATGTCCTCTTGCGTATCAGCCCAAATAGAGAGAGGCGATGCCTGCTGCAGCTGTAATACCTGCTACATACATAGATCAAGCTAGTGTTTGGAAGGAGAAGATGCGGGAAAACGAGGTTCAGCGTAGAATGCTGCGGACACACAGGAGACCCAGTCCTATGACACGTAACATGCCACACACACCAGGTCATGCCTCTGCAGGACAAAAAATGGCGCCCTTTTGCTGAAGGAGAGAACAAAAAAATAAATGCTAGACTTTCTCAAAAGGGATCAAAGGGTGCAATGAATAATGACTGATGTATTTCACAATGAAAAGTCTTCAACTAGGTTTGGGTTTCAAGTAACTAACCTAACACACAATGAATTGTTACAAAATATAATAAAGTTAAAGTACAAAACATTGTCTGATAAATGCTAATTCACTGTTCATGTCCTCTGGTAGACAGAGCTGTTTTATTTGAAATGAGCCCAAAGTATTAAAAAAATTGAAGAAATAGTTCTGTATCTTATTAGTCTATTCTGTATCTATTCTATTTCATAATAGTCCATTCTATATCTTATCTTATTTTTGATGCTAGAGTTTAAAGTTCATCTGTGGAGCCGGAAGCAGTGGTGCATACCTATTATCCCAGGCATTCAAGAGGCTGAGGCAGAAGGACCACATATTCATGGCCAGCTTGGGCAACTCAGCAAGACCCTTTCTCAAAACAAAAAAGACTAGAGATGTAGCTCAGCGGTAGAGTGCCCCTACATTTAAAACTTAATCCCAAAAAGAAAAAAAGAAGAAAAACAGTTGATATGCATAATGTATTACAAAGCATGGAAAACCATCTCTCTCTCTCTCTCTCTCTCTCTCTCTCTCTCTCTCTCTCTCTCTCTCTCTCTGAAAGTTCCAGTTGACACAGTGGCTTTTAAAAACATCAGATACTGCCCAAGTGTGGTGCAAATACCTGTAATCCCAGCACTTGGGCATCTGAGGCTGAGGCTACAAGCTCCAGGCCAGCCTGAATTGCAAAGCAAGACTCTGTCTCAAAACTTAAAACAAAAAGCTCTAATGCTAGAAATAATAATGCAAATTTATATAAATTAAAAGCATACTCAACTAAAAAAAGCTACTTTCAAAAATGAGGAGAATCTCAACACAGCAACATTAAAGAACTTCATTGCTAACCAGTGCCTCAAGAGAAACCATCACTTCCTATACCTAGACGCCTCTTTTCTGGAAAGAAGAATAAAACTGAATTTGTTGGTCTGGAAGCAAAACAACCATCACGTTGGGGAGAGAGGTCAAGGTTTACCCAATACTTCGGAGTGCTTCTGCCCATGATCTTTATCTTTCATCTTATGTTAAAACTTACAGACAGAAACACTTAACCTTTTGGTGTAACATTCTATGAGGTTTAAAAATGTGTGGACTGATGTACACAAAATAGCATCACCATCCCAAAGCATGCCCTTGAGTTGCCCTTCTGTAGTGAAATTCTCAGTTTTTCTCTATCCCTAGCAAATGCCAACTGGGATTTTCACTGCTACCCTCTCACTTTTTACAGAATGACACTACCAATCAAGTGATACAGTTGTAGACTTGAAGTCTTGCTTCTTTAACTGAGTGTGAAGCACCTGAGAGTCATCCATGCTGTTGTGTCCATCAGTAGCTCATTCCTTTTTGCTGCTGAGCAGAATTACATACACAGTTGCCATCCATACTTGTTTCTCCATCTACCAATTCGAGGAATATTTGGGCTATATCTAGTTCTTGTCAACTATTAATAAGATTGCTATAAACATCCTTGTTCAGGTTTTTATACAAACATAAGCTTGCATCTGTTTAAACGGAACAGCTGGACCACACATAAGCATGTGTACTTTGTAAGAAAGTGCCAAGCTCTTTTCTGAAGTAGCTGCATTATTTGGCACCCCTACCAGCAGTGTGTGAGATTCCAGATGCTCCCTAGTCTTGCCAGGACTTGGTAATATAGGTTGTTTTATAAAAGTCATGGTACTACATGTGTGGCAGTATCTTATGATGGGTTTTCTTATGGTTTAATTTCCATTCTCTAATAATGGATGCTCCCAGACATCTTTCACAGGTTTAGTTACCATCTGGATACCATTCTTTGATGAAGTACCTGTTCAAATCTTTGACCTTTAAATTGTATCTGTTTACTTATTAAGCTTTGAGAGCACTTTATATACTTTGAATATAAATTCTGTGCTATAAATGTCTTCCCCTTGCAGTCTTTTTTTTTAACCTGTCTTTTCAGGTATCAGCTATTTTTAAAATCACTACCCAGATAAAATTTTACCACAGCTTTTCACAACACGTGAAGGGCATCAACAGAGTGGCGTGATAAAGATGGAGCTGTCAGGAAAGGTTCTCTGAGAAGGTGCCATTTAAACTGAGATCAAAGCAGTAAGAAGCCAGACAGAAGAATATACAGGTAGAGAGAAAAGAGCAAAGCAAAGGCCCTGACATGGAAAAAGTGATGCCAATTCAAGCCAGACAGTGTAGGCCATCATGGTTGGAGCTCAGTAAAGGAGGCAGAACGAGATCTGAGATGAGGATGAAGTGGTAGAGGCAGGAACCAAGCCACTTAAGGCTGACAGGCCTGAGCGGAATTTGAAAGTAAGACACCACAACAGGGTTTTAAGCAAAGAGATCTTTTTTTTACTTAACAACGATTTGTCTGGCTACCACATGAGGAATTAACTGGAGAGGCAAGCACGAGGACCGGCTGGGAGACGACTGTACCAGGTTAGTGAGGCTTTGGTGGCAGCTGGAGTGGTGGTGAGACACATGGCTTGTAGTGCGGGACTTCAAAAAGTACCAAACCAACACGCCCACTGATAAACTGAGATACAGAAAGATCAAGGATGATCATAGGCTTGGCATCAAATAACAGGCAGATAATAATGATATTTAGTGTGACAGAGAACTGACTGGATGAGTGAAAATTCAAGGTTTTCAACCTGGAACATGCCAGACTTGAAACGCCTAACAGATATCCCAGCAGAGATTTTAAATCAATAGCTGGACATAAAGATATCCTTAGACCAAAAAGATAAATTTGAGAGCTAGAAGTATATACATGTGTAAGAAAGGAGACTAGAGATAGAGAAATCTGAGAGTTCTGGATTGGGTTCCTCAGCATTCCATTCTACTGAAGTATAATTTGGCGTCTCTCTCCAATCCAGCTTGTGGATTCTTGAAATCACAGAGATCATGTTCCTTTCATACTGTATCTGCATCTAACAAATCTTCCTGTCTGATACTTCAGGGTTTAGTCAGTGCTGTTATACTGGTTGTACATAGGCTGGTAAAGATGAGAGACCCTTAGGAGACTCAGTCCCAGAGTGCAAGCTGTTAAAATGCTGGATTTTGCACTGTCCATAACAGGCAACTAGTATTTCAAGCAAAAAAAGGTCACTCAAAAGAGCATATTAAAATATTTGTTTGCAAGTAAGAAAGCCACTTTTCACCTACAGTGAGTCTGAAGATTCTCTTTTATACTAATTTTCATTTCCTGCCAGCAAAATCAGCTCTTTCTTTTTATGAGAATTTACAAAGTAATGGGTCAGCTGACCATACCAAATTGAGACTATCTTTGGATCTGACAATCAAAGTACAAACAGACCCTCTCAACCCATGTCTTTAAGAACGAATGCAAAGGACCCAACAGTCATTGGGACAGCTACCTGAGGGTTCTTTCACATTTGATTGACTGCACCAAAAGACTTAGGAAAGAACAAAAGTCCAGGTGTGCCCAACCCACGGGCCAGCTAGAAATGCAGCCCCACAAGATCTTAAACTTTTAACATTACGTGATTCTTGACTATATTTTTCATGACTCAACTGCAGAGCGCTCAAGTGCAGACCGTATAGGCAGAATGGAAATGTAGGAGAGAGCAGAATACAGTGCTAATTCTGCCTCCCAAGTCTACCATGCACAGTTTATGTTGCTTTTTAAAAAAAAGTTATAATAAAAATATTTGAAAAGGAAGTTTTGTTGTTTATGTACATTAACCATATTATATATTTTACATGCTGACCAAGACAATTCCTTGTCATTCAGCTTGGCCCAAGCAAGCCAAAAGTTATATATCCACAGCCTAAACAATCAATTCCATTAAGATATAAGATTTGTCTTCTCAGTGGCTTGGCTCTACCTACAAGGAAATGTAACTAACTCAGCAGGGATTGATAGACCCTTAACAGGACAAATTTCTGTCTAAAATACCTAAAATCATTCTAGTAGTTTTCAAAACATATTTTAGTCTTCATTGTAGCAACATATTTCCAGGAAAACACTCACAAAATCTCACTTTGAGGTCAGGAGCAAGGTTATATGATTATTTGAAAAAAGGAAACTGGCTATTTATCATTTATACACATGATGGTAAATTAAAGAATATACAGATTCCCTTTATTTATTAACAAATGATATATACAAAGAATTTGAATGTGACATAAAAAGCCAATCTTATAAACATCTTTACCAGTTGAATAGTTATATGACATTACATTTCCTATTAAGGCTCATATTTCAAAAACACCAAGCAAAGTGGAGTTCATGCTACATAAAAATTTGACCATCCCTCTGTATCAGAGATGTTTATTTATCATTGCAGATCTATGAGCTCCCCACAATCCTTCAGCTAGCTTGCAGTTTGGTGGGGCCATGTTACTGGTTCTGGTCAGTGGGCTGTGACTAAAGGAACATGTCACTTTTATGCTGAGGAATTTAAAGCACAGTGCATGACTTTCCAGCCTTGTCTTCCCCTGTGATAGGTCCAGATGGCACAGCTAGCTGTAAGACGGCAAAGCCTCGATCAGCCAAGGTCCCTGAGAGACCACGTGGAATGGAACTCCTGATGTATGGTAGATGTGCGGTCAATAAGAAGTACTCTTCCTAAGCTAGGTCACTGCAATTTTATTTTTGTTATTACAAGACAGCTTAGTCTAACCTTAGATCTTCACAGCTGAAAATCATGTTATAATAATGGGTAATCTGAAGGGGATAAGTTAAAAGATTACTTTTGGCCAAAGAACCTATTCACGCTCTACATTTAATTTGCAAATATAATTACTCTGCAAAGACCAACTTTTAAAAAAGAGGTCAACATGCAGTCTTTGATTTTAAAGAGCCATTTTATTTCTTCCGAAACTGATTTGTTAATGGTGGTTTGCAACATTACATAGGAAACTTTCAGCTCTGTGTTGTTTCATTGGTTTAGCCATCTTTAGGGAATCATCTCAAGCTAGTTTATGATATAAGTATCAACCAGCAAATCAGCTTGAAGTAGACATCAACTAGCAAAACAATGCAATTGAATGGGAAGTCAATGCTAATATAATTTTTTCAGACAAATAATATGTGTGCTTATACATTAACCCACAAGTTAACAGACATCTCCATTACAACAGCAACTAAGTAAGGACCTGCAGCTAAATCTTATACAGTGAGAAAACAAGAATAATCTTATTTCCACAGTGGTTTTTCTGCGTATTCAAGGTTTGTGCTTTCTTCCTTTCTAACTTAGCGGTATCACAGCAATCGTCAAACAGTTGGATCTGAGAGATGAGAAAGCCACTCTGCCCCTATGTCATGACTATCCAGGAGCCTGACAACACATCGCTATTTGTTTTTTGGTTGGTAACAATAGCATTAGTTTGAATATCATTATGCATGCTGCAGCTACATATTTATTTCCCCTTCCAAGAGAGAAAAGAATTTACTAGAGCAATATCAGAACAATAGGGCACTCTAAACTAATAGCTGGTGAACATATAATAAAAAAAAAGAAATGTTTGCTCATATACCATACAGATATTGAAACAACCCATGGAATTTGTTACTAATCATTTCATCAGGAGTCTCAAAAAAAAAAAAAGGCCAGGTAATTTAATACTGTAATTGATGAAATATTGATTTATATCCCTTAACTAGGAAAGTAAATTTTGTGCCTCAGGAAATCACCGCCACTGCCCTGACTAGTCCTTTTACTCTGTGTTTACCCTTGTGGGGCAAAAGGAGTGACAGCAAGTTTTATAGCCACAGGCCCTGATGGCTCCGCTGTGAATCCCTTGGCAAGTCGGAACCACACTCAACACTAAAAATCTCTTCTAGGTTGACTAAAATTCTGAGCTTCATAATTCCGTATGTTTCCTAAGGGCCCTTTTGCAACATTTCTCTCTCTTATCTGCTCACCTCTAACCTATTTGCAATCTGTATTGCTTTCTGACCCTATGGATTACTTTCAGATTTCTTAAACTGCATATACATGAAACATGCAGTACATATTCCTTTTTGTTTGGCTTAGTTCATTCTGTGTAATTATTCTGAGGTCCAGCCGTGCCCTTATATATACCAACAGTTCATTATTTCTGTTGCTGAACAGCACTTGTTGAATGTCCCTGATCTGAAGTGCTTAGGATGCAAAGAATTTCAAATTTAGGATTATTTTTAAATATTTGAATAAAATACAAAATGCTCCAAAATTGCAACTTTTTGAATATAATATTGGAGCTCAGGAAGTTTCAGGTTTCAAATTCTGGGTTTTCAAGTAAAGGATCTGACTTCTGTTATATGTAACCATTGATACAATTTTTTTCTGCATTCATATTTATGGACATTTGTGTGGTTTTCAGCCTGGAGTATTAAACATGCAATTGTTTGGGGGCATGGCAGCACACACGTGTAACCCCTGTACATAAGAGTCTGAGTCAGAAGAATCATGATGTTGAAGCCACCCTGGGCTACACAGTAAGCTCAAGACCAGCAGAGACTACATAGCAAGACCCTGTCTCAAAAAACCAAAACCAAAGCAGGATGATTGCAACTTCTGGCCCAGCCTGGGCAGTTTAGCAATTGGGGATTAGAACTGTAACAGGGGTGTGGCTCAGTGCAAAGGCCCTGGGTTCAACCTCCAGTATGTTTTTTAAAAAAAATGTTGCTGTGAACATTTGCATGTAAGTCTTCCTATGAATATCTATTTTCGTTCTCTTGAATAAATAAGTAAATGAATATCCAAGAACAGAATAGCTGAACCATGTGTACATGCATGTTTAACTTTTTAGGAAATTACCAGACTATTCTTTGATGTGGTTATACATCTGACATTCTCACCAGCAGAGTATCAAGGGCATAGCATGAGAGTTACAGTTCCTTTACATCTTGCCCACACTAGGCCAGTCAGGTTTTCTAATTTTAATTAATCTATTACATAATGTTACTTTGGTTTTAATTTGCATCTCTCCAGTGACTAGCAGTGTTGAGTACCTTTTCACATGTGTAGCCACCATTTACATATCCTTTTTGGTAAAGTTTCCCGGCAAACCTTATCACGTTCTGCTCTGAGGGAGTTTGTTACTTTTGTTGTTTTGTTTTTTGGACTTTAAAAACTGAGTTATAAGCATTTTATACATATTCTAAATTCAAGTTCCTTAGCGGATATATGATTTACACTTATTTTCCCCCAGTTTGTGACTTACCTCTTCATTCTCTAAAAATATCTTTAGAGGAGCCAAAGATTCTACATTTGATGAAGCCCAATTTATATTTCTTCTTTTATGAATCATGCTTTTGGTGTTATGTCTAAAAAACTGCCTAAACAAGGTCACAAAGGTTCTTCTTGTGTTTTATTCTTTCCTAGAGAAGTTTTATAATTTTAGATTTTTATACATATCAGTGGTCCATTTTGAGTTAATTTTTAATCTGTGGAAAAATGTATGGGTTGCAACTCGTTTTTATACATGGGTATTCATTTATTGAAAAAAGTCTTTCCATTTTTGACTGAACTGCCCATGCTCCCCCCTTGAAAATCAAGGGGCGCGCCTGTGGGGCTGCTCTAGTCTCCACTCTGTACCATCCCCTTTTACATTAACACTGTGTCATTTTGATTAAAGTATAAGAAACCTTAAAGCACAATCATGTTAGACCTCTAATTTTGTTCTTTTTGAAAGTTGTTTTGACTAATCTAGCTTCATTGCATTTGCATAGGAATTTTAGAATAAACTTGTTCTTTTCTTTAAAAATGCCTGCTGGGATTTTAATTGGGATTATGTTGAATCCACATATAAATGTGGGGAGAACATTCTAACAATAAACATAGTATTTCACTCTCCATTTATTTCAGTCTTTAGTTTCAGCATTTTTGTGGTTTTCAGTTTCTTGTATATACTTTGTCATTTTTCTTACCTAAGAATTTCAAAGTTTTTACATTATCATAGTTTTAAATTTTTAATTATTGTGGATAGTATATAGAAATGCAACTGAGTTTTACAGAATGATCTGCATTCTGCAGCCCTGCTAAATTCACTTATTAGTTTTAGTAACTTTTTATGTAGATTTCATTCAATTTCTGCTCAGATAATGAGGGTATCTGAAAATTAAAAAGTTTCTCCTCTTCCTTTCCAATGTGGATGTCTTTTTTTTCTTCCTTGCCTTACTGCACTAGCTAGGACTTCCAGTACAGTGCTAAATGACAGTTATGAGAATGGATATTCGTGACACATTTGTGATGATAGGGGGAAAACATTCAGGCTTTTGTCATGAAGTCAGCCCTCGATTTCTTTTTAATAGATGCCCCTTATCCCAGTTTTAGGAAAGTTTCTTCTTTTTCTTGTTTGTTGCTACTAAGTACTGAGAATGAGTGTTGGATTTCAGAAAGTATTTTCTGCCACTATTAAGAAGACCACATAATTTTTCACATGTATCATGGGCTGAATTGTCACCACCACTACCAAATTCGTCTGTTGCAGTCCTTGACCGTAGCATCTCGGCATATGACTGCTTTTGAAAATACAGGAAAAGAAGTAATTACATTAAAATGGCGTTACTAGGGTTAGCCCTAATCCATGTCCTATAAAAAGAGGTATTTAGTACACAGCCAGCCGGTCACACATAAAGAGAAATCAGAAGTCAAGAAAAGAGGCAGCAGAAGAAATCAAATTTACCAACACTGTGATCCTGGAATTGCAGCCTCCAAAGCTGTGACACAATGAACGCCTGTGGTTTAGCCACCTTGTCTATGACACTTTGTTACAGCGGCCCCAGCAAACACAGTTTGCTAATACTGTAAATTACACTGATAGAAAAATTTTCAACCAGTCTTGCACTGTAAGAAGAAAATCCTACTTGATCAGGAGACATTCTCTTTTTGACAGATTGCTGGATTCAGTTTGCTAAAATTTTGTTAATCTGTGTTCCATGCGGGATATCTGTCTTTTAATTTTCTTTTTGCATAACATTATCTTCTAGTTCTGGTACTGAGGTCATGCTGACCTCAGAGAGTGAATTGAGAAACACGTGCTCCTTTCACTTTTTTTAGAAGAGTTTGTATAGAATTGATATCTTTTCTTCCTTATATATTTAACGTGGCATTTACCTGTTAGACCCATGTGGACCTGGTGTTTCTTTGTGGAGCAGCTTTTAACTTTAAACTCCGTTGAGTCTATTCTGCCTGCCTGCTTGCCTGCCTGCCTACCCCCTCCCGGTCTGTCCGTCTCTCTAGTCACTTGCTCCTTTCTGAGTGACTCACACTTTCCTTCTCATTACACTTACCCACTAGAACTAGCAGTCCTGAGACTGCTACGGAAAAGCACCTCGTCCTATTTTTTGCCCCTTGTAGCTCTGGTTTCCAGAAGTCATCAGGCCCGTCTTCCTCCCCCAATATGTAGAGGAGATGCCCACTGTTTTCTTAGGAACAAACATATAACTATGTGTTTCTAAATTATGCCATCTTAGCACCTCGGTACACAAATGTATCAGTAATAAATCCAATGTAAACATCACAGAAATTACCTCAACTCCTTTTATATATTAATCAAGAATTCAAAGGACAGTTTGATTCAGGCCACAAAAAATTGCAGTTTCTTGCATCTGTATTCATAGCTTCTACTTGTAAAAAGGTCAGCTGCAAACCTAACCTACCCCAGGCAACACCACTCCATATTTTCACCTGTGCCCTGGACAAAGCCAATTTGTTATCTTGCTGGTACTTCAGCTTCTACATGTCCAAGAGACTCATCAATTCATCCAAAACCCTTTTTCCTCTCTGCTCTTGACTTCTCTATTTCTATTCTGGCTCCACAATTGTTCTAAATTACCCACACTTAAAAATTTGATCATCTTTGCCTTCCATGTCTTCACTCTTCCCATCCCCCTCCACTTAATCACAACCGACAAGTCTGTAGATTCTTCTCAGAGGCCTTTGAAATCTGCCCTTCCCTTTATGTTTCCAAGTCCAGGCCCAGCTCCTCTGTGTGTGTTTTCTTTAAATAGGGACACTGTGTTATATTTAGAGAGGGCCTACCTTAGTTTGTGACAGTCAATTCCTGGTTTTCTAAAATCCTAATTTGTTTATAATCCTCCGCCCCTTAGTCCAATCCATTTTACCCATGGCTTTCCAGAATATCTTTCAAGGTACAGTCCTGGCTGGGCCATTTTCTAGTTTTCAAGCCTTGCAATCAATTGTCATGTAAATTCATCCCCGGCTTGATTAGCACATTCAAAGCTCTGTAGTGACCTCAAAGTATATATCAATCCTATTTCCTACAGTCTCTCTACCTTATATTTCAGCCAAACAAAAGCACTTGCCATTTCCTAACTAAATATGTCCTTTCCCATCCCTATAACTTCTGCCAGAAATGCCTCTTTGTCCAGTCTGTCTAAAAATGTTGGGTATCTTTCTAAAGTTTGCATACATATATATTTTTTTGGAAGCCTTCCCTGATCACCTCTGAAAATACAGGCTCCCTTGCTCTAGATCCCTAAGGAACTCTGTATTTCTATTCTCCCCCTTTACACATACCACCATATTGAGTCACTTTGCATCTATCAGATTGAAAGCCTCTTGAGGGCAGAAATCATGTTGTATTCTCTTCTATAACTCTGAAGATTCTCTAGGATAATATTTAGAAGTTCAACTCAAGGGAGACTGAACCTTCTACTAGATAGAATGTATCACAGCAGGTACAGAAAAGATACTCGAACATTTAGTCAGCGAGTCCAGGAATGGATATTACAACGCTGGCATATAAAACTCTCTTAATAAGAACATCTACAAGTACAAATATAATTCCTATAGTCCTGCGTAAAGTGTATCTGATTGCTTCTCTCTCTCAGAAGTTTCTTTCAGCCTCAGGAAAATCCCAAGAGAATGGACTTGGGCCTCAGAAGAGTACCAAAGCGAGAACACAAGCAAGCAATAAATTAACTCTATATCTTCATAAAGAAACACAATGTCAATTTGACGAGTCTACTGTTTGTGTGTTTGTAAAAATCTAACACTTCATCTAAAAAGAAAAGGAGAAACCTACTTAGAACTGAGTGAATGGCCAACAAGTAAATACTATGAATGAGGCAAAGTCAGTGGTGGCCCAGCTCACCACAGGCCATGGACTTTCAACAGTGCTTCCTCCTCTCCAAACACTAAGACTTACCTGCTTACCCATGTATTCCGTGTAACATGAGAAAGAGAAATCAGGGTATGACAGCGTCCTCATCATTTAACAGAGACTTTGTGAGAGGACCATTACACAGGTAGCACGATCATTTCATTTAAATTATTTCTATTTGGATCGATCACTCAGTTTTCCCTTGAAACAGATCACTACAACTCCACAGCCACATCTCCACACACATAATAAACTCTTGCAGTCACTTTCAGTCATTTACTACAGACCATCTACTCTTTCAATCCTGAGATACTTAGAAGCCATACCAAGTATTTTAATATTTAACACAGAATTACCCACTACATAAGAACTCAGCTTCTCATAATTTTATTATTGGCAAAAAATACTATGACACTTTGCCTAAAGAAACAAAAGACATCAATGAAGTATCCTGTTGACCAAACTGTTTCACCAAACACAGCTTCCAAAGAGAAAGAACAGAGAAAGAATAGAGAGAAAACACTTATTTAGTGAGTAGGAGATTTCAGTTCCTTATTAAAAGCACAAATACGTTGGGTTGCCAGTAATCTTTAAGGCCTCTGCAGTCTGTATACTTCACAGTTATTAAATGGGCTTTGTTCTCCTTCCTATAAGAACAGAAAAAATAACCCGAGGAGGAGAGAAAACAGCTGAGAACCCAGCCATTAAATACAGTTCAATTTTCACACTCACCATCTTGCCCAGCTGCAAGCCTGCGCGATGCCTGGCCAAGCTCACACGGAGAGTACTCCTGATACAGGCCACAGAATTCCCAGAGTCAAAGGGTGTTTTAGTCTTGAAAATGGGAGCATAGGTTGAAGGTGGGGTGGGTGTCAGCTCAGGGAGTTACACACATTACATGTGTCTGCAATATAATGTTGATTGGGGAGTACTGGTTTTACTGCAGGAAAAAAAAGACCTCTTTAGAAATTTTTTTATTCCTCAGATTCTGTCCCACTGACTGAATGATCTAGTGGTCAGCTTTTAGAAAAGATTTGACCATCTTAATGTGAATGTGAAGTTTCTCAGTGAAACTACCCCCACAGCAGAGCTGTAGAGCCAGTGCCTCCGGACAGCCAGGCAACAGCACCACGAGGAGCCGAGGAGCCGAGGAACCGAGGAGCCCGCTGGAGGACAGACAGGCAAGAGCAACCTCACACTGAGTGGAAGTGAGCGCCAGGAGCGCTCCTGCTTCAGTGCAACAGGCCAAGCAAATGCCAGCACAGATCAGCTGCAAAATGCCACCTCCAAGTCCTGAAGAATCACATTTAATTACATGACTCGCTGCTTCTTTAACATGCATTGAACAAAGTAGTAAATTAGAAAGGGAGACATTTTCCAAGATTCATTTGCAACATTAAAATTCTTTGGGACTTGTTTGTAAAATCTCCATCACACGTGGCTTCTGGAGCGCAGGGGAACCAGGTAAAATGCAGGATGGTAAACATCACACCACCACTGTTTGAGAGCAGGTCCAATGGTCTTAACTTTCCACAAAGGTATTTTAAACAAGTTGTAAGACCTTCTATTTACAAACACTGCTATCGAATCTCAGTAAGCCCTTGAGAAGTGGTAAATGCCCAGCTCTGGGGAGCTTCATTGGCAGCTTAAATCAGTCAGTTTTTGAGACACAATCATCCTTCCACCAGGTCAATGAGTAATGACGGCGGGTTCACCAGGTGGGGCGCAGCAGTGATGCTTCTGTCAGAAAATGAGGTCAGCACAGTTTGCCTCACACCAGAAATCAGACCCGTCAGGACCTTAGGAATAAAATTAACTTGTATCACTAGGATTAACTCACCATTCACCTATTTTTTTCCCCTCATTTTCACCAGGGAAGGGACAGAGCAGAGCACAAAACTCAAGATAGGAATCCACTGACTTGCAGAACTGAAGGTTGGTCAAAACAATCAGAGAACTTTCAATTTAACCCTTCCCTCCACTAAATCACCCCTCCATCAAAAGACACTCAGGAGGAAATCAAATTCCACTCCTCAAAATTATGCCTTCATTATCACACAGAAAATCCAACTTAGGTTACTGTTGCCCATTTAATAAGTATTTGTGAAGGTAAAAACGTGGTCACTGAAAACATTAATGACTGCTGCTTCTGAGCTGAATACTTGCCGTTTTAATCCTCTATAAACCATTAGAAATATGGAGAATACAGCAATAACAGAGCTTCCGGAACATTCTGCAAGACTCAACTTTGTCTTCACAGAAAATGTGAGCATTACATGTAGATTTGTGCAAGCAGTCTGAAAATTCCATAAATCCCATCCTGTGGAGACTTTATTTTTTTGCAGTCTTTCTACCATACTGTATTACTAGCCCCTCTAAATATATGCTGCAATACCGACATTTCCATAGACAAAGCACTGCACACTAATAAAACACAACACTGTTTACATACAGTGCAAAATATATAACATATTTTTAGTGTAGGTTACGAGCAATATTTTTAGATGGATGGAGCCTGCAGTGATATTAGTAACAAACCTCTACTGTAAATTAGTGGCCTAAATAGAAATTTATGTACCATAAAACCCAGCATGAAACAATAAGTTAGAAATATTTAAATAACATTTTACAGAGTGTTAAGCAGAAGTACAGCTGTGTCAGGCTGAGTTGGTTACTGAAAGGAGAGCTGGGCACTGTCATAGAAAGGTGCCCAAGCAGTATGAGACACTTCCTCGGTCTTCCATGGAAGCTCTAACAAGCGCGTATGACCTCCACATGCCTTAAAACCGTGTCAGAGGCAGCCTACATCTTAAAGACATAAAATAACAAACCAATCCACAGATAAAATTTATAACTTCTATAAACATAAAACCATAAGGCCCTACCTGAAGGGAGATTTTGGTTCCTATTTTCACTCATTTCTAAAAATATGCTGGGCCTCTACTATGAACAGATGAGCACGTATCTCGGTTTGGCTTTCCAAGAGCTATAATCCTGTTCAACTCCTAATCAAGCCCATTCTTGCATTACTCAGATTTCACAGAGCTGAGTATTTCTATTATTTCTTGGAAAAAATCAGCTTCCAATTTAATTTATCTTAGTGAGGCTGCAAAATACCAACACTTAAAATACCGTATTTAAAATCTAATATTACAAGCTTGATACTTTGGTCGGATCCAAGTAAGCATGTGAAAACACTATAGAAGCTCTTCAAATCTGTGGTCTATGGTTTGGGGTTGTTGTTTTGTTTCGGTTTTTGCTTTGTTGTAGTGGTTGTGTGCATGCACACACGCACACAGTACTGAGGATTGAACTTAAGACCTTCACACCAAATTACATCCCAGCCCTTTTTATTTTTAGATAAACTCTTGCTAAGTTACCCAGATGGGACTCAAACTTGTCCTATCTGGGCAACTCCAGCCTCCCAGAGTTCTGGGATTGTAGGCATGTGACACCATCTGTAATTTAGGTACTTTTCAAAAAAATAAAGGCAGAAAGTGTTGAATGAAGCTGAGATAGTCTGGGTGAGGAGTGAGGATGCAGTTTCAACTTGTATTTCTTTTCCGAGCGAAACAAGGACGAGGCCCGGGGCTCAGTGATGGGGCGGAAGCGCGTCATGTCTCCGGGTGGGGACAAAAGACGGCTCTACCCTTGCTAGCACTCACCTGCAACTCAGAACGAGCCACGCCGACGCTCGCTTTATAAAATGGTCACTAGGGCCTTAATGAGAAACGTTTTCTGATTCATGAATAATGTCTGCCAATAAAAAATGAGCAGTAGGGCTTTGTTTTATTAAGGCAAGAGATTGGGACTGGCATGCTGGACTTTTTCAATGGATTATTCAGCTTTGATCCTTAAATTTCACATGCCTAAAATTAAACTCATTATTTCTCTCCTGATGTGACTTCTCTCTTAGCCAAACCCTTTCTATTGATGACACCTTTATCCTACCAAACATCTAAATTAAAACACTCATTCCTCATTTCTGATTCCTCCTCTTCTCCTACCCTCAGGGCCAGTGTGGAAGCTCCATACGACTATGAACCCTAAGAAGACTAAGTCTACCGAAGTCACCTTTCCACCTCTACCACAGACAAGGAAGGGAAAGGTCCTGGGTAAAAGAGAACAAGACAGCCATGATTCTTGCCCTCACAGAGGCTGTATTCTAGTGTAGGAGACATATATTAAATAAAGGTATAGGTAAAAGTTGTGATTAATGTTTTACAGAAAAATACTTGGTTTCTATGAAAGAAGAGTAAGACATGAGACAAAGTGTGCTGGCGAGGGGCTTTTCCAGGAAATGAAAGTTGAACTGCGACTACAGGGTAAGTACGAGGTTGCTAGCTGAGGACTATTTTAGGGAGACAGCAAGAAATAGGAAAGCCCTGGGACACTGAAGAGCTGGGCATATTTCAAGAAACACAACAGTGGACCCTGACCTCACAGGCCCCATTTAGGAGCTGGGTTTCACTCCATACGCCCGTACAGTGGGAAACCCAAAGGGCTGTGCATGGAGTCTGATTTGTGTCGAAAACAGAACACGAACTGCTAAGTGGAAAATTCAAGCAAGAGGAAGAACAGGGAAGCCAGTTACGAGTCCACGCAGTACTTGCAGAAAGAGCCGAGAGTGAGCAGAAGGACCAGAAGCCAGGGTTCATCTAAATGAATGAATCAACAAACTGATACCAGCATCGGTTCTCACAGCTCTTTTCTCCCCACGTGTCCACCTGTGCTAGCACGCAGGCATCCTCCAGGCTCTTTCTTAAGATACAATTATGTTGATTTTCTAGAACAATTATTTTCAGTCAACACTGTGATTTTAAAAAATAGATGACATTAATCTTTACAGTTCAAACTCCCGTCACATTGAATTTTCCATAAAAGTAGAAGTGTAATTTTTAGTCAACCAGATGAAAAACTAAAATTTTATATACAACACTATTCATTACAGAATTTTTTACAATAGCAAAACCAAAATAATGTACACATGCTTCAATATAGGAAAGGTCAAATTTGGTGTCTCTATATAGTGAAATATTACATAGTTCTCAAAAATGTTTTCAGAAAATATTTACTAATTTGGTAAATATGCTGAATCATGGGCAGTTAGGACAGGTAACATAGTTGAGACTGGGAATAGCTCTCTATACGGTGAAATATTATATAGTTCTCAAAAATGTTTTCAGAAAATATTTACTAATTTGGTGAATATGCTGAATCATGGGCAGTTAGGACAGGTAACATGGTTGAGACTGGGAATAGCTCTCTATATAGTGAAATATATAGTTCTCAAAAATGTTTTCAGAAAATATTTACTAATTTGGGAACAGCAAAACAATATTAAATGAGAAGAGCACAAAATATAACATATACAATATGATCTGAAGTTCAATTGTAAAAAGAATACAAGTATACAAATACACATGATAAAAAAGAAATAGAGTTATCAAAGTAATGTTCTATGGATTATGAGATCATTACTGATGATTTTTACTATCTCAATATGTTTTTGTAGTTTCCACTCTTTTATAATAATAGTATCTGTCTCAGAGAAAATATCCCCAGAACAGTTAAACTCCTCGACCTGCCTTCACCCAGCCCTCCCACTCCCTGTCAGAGTCTACAGCCCGCTTCCCCAAACTTATTCCTGACACTGCCTACATCTCTGCTCCAAGCCTAGAGCTTGGGAAACTCCCTCAGCAATGCAGTTTCTGCTATGTTCACTACACAAAGCACTCACCTTGCAGATGCTGCCTTAACTCATCTGTGGAGGACATTCTTTAGTTAATCTTTCAATGTATTGCCTTAGGCATAACCTAGCCTCGGTTGACGGGGTCTGGAGGAAGTCTAGCAGAAGCTTTGTAAGCCCTGGCATCCTCAACACTAAATGTTTTGCTGTGATATGCAGAATGGTGACATGATGGCTACCTAGTCAAGTCTCAGGCCTATGGTAATTGAGTTGTATTGTTCTTGCTAAAACGGTTGATATCCACCCAGTAGCCCAGTTGCCTCTTTAGTTTTATCTCAATAAAAGGTCACTGAAAATGGGATTTGAGGCTGTAGTCGAAGAGGCTGTAAGCCCCCTGATCCCATAATTTTGTCTCTCTTGTATTTCTTTTTCTTCTTACTTTTTTAATTCATCCACGGGCACCTCGTTCTCGGGACCTGTTCACCCTGGACAGAAACGGTACCAGACCAACACCCATCCAATTTCTTTTCTGTGCCTTTAGCTTTTATCTTCTCTGTCAAATTCATTACTTATTTTGTTTTCTTTTTGTCCTGCTTCCCCCCACCCCCAGCACGAGAAACAGCGCCTCCTCTATAGGCACTGAACATCTGCTGATTGTTCCCAATAAAGTTATTCCAACACAGGGCCACGCATCTGAGAGTAGATGGCCATGATCTCCTGGGCCCCTGTCTCTGTGGCTAAAAGCTGCTGCCACACTTCCCGGGTGAACCATGGGCGGTTCGGACAGGTAACACGGTTGAGACTGGGAGCAGCTCCATGTCAGAGGCCCCTCTGAGGGCCCAGGAAGAGGCGGTGTCAGGCCTGGGCCTGGAAATGCAACGGCTCCAGGTTCAGCGGTCCTACTCCATTCCGCCCGCAGGGCCGACTCGCACAGCCCTTCTTCTCCCTAACTGCTCAGGGAACGCACGCTGGCAATTAGTTTTGGAAATGCCCATTTGATTTCCTGAATATCCACTTGGAAGACCGGAGAAAATTAACTTAGGGTTGCCATTGTGTTTTTCATTCTGTATAATCTAGCTGAGCAGCATCAAAGTCCTGCTGAAACCGAGTGAAAGCGCTGGTTTTTTAAAGCTTAGCCATTAGGCACTTTCAAAATTGTTTTCAAGACTTCCGGGAAGATGGCGACCGGGTAGGCAGCAGAGAGAGAACCTCCCAGAGGATTACCACCCAAACAATGAAATATAGCAATATGAAGACAGAAATGAGGACTTCCGGGAAGAAGACGACCAACTGAGAGACCGAGTGCGGAGGGAAGAATGGCTTCAGCTCCTGAACCCGACAGAGAACGCGTTACTGGGACAAACTGCGCCAAACTGGACAGCGCTCTGGGATCCCGCTCAGGACCCCACCCCGCAGCCAACACTGCGCGAACTGGAGCAACAGCGACCGGCCGGCGGGATTTCTGAGTCGGGGAAAATCTCCATCCAGGGAAAAACACCTCAATGGCACTCCTGTCTGCACGATCACAGGGTGAGTTAAGTGCGCGCTCTAACCGGCTTTTCCTGAATTGGCAAGAAGCTCAGCCCAGCGAGAGACATCAAAGCAGCTTTAAGGACTGCAGGATCTCCCGGGTGGGAAGACCTAGTTAGGTGCCCCAACGGGTTTTGTGAGGGAGGAAGGAGCTCCACCCAGGGAGGAACACCTGAGTGGCCTATCTGCAAGAATCCTGGGGTGGCGAGCTGTTTATTCGCCCTGGCCAGGTCTTGGGGTAGGGAGTAGAAGCGGAAATTTCAGCAGACAGCTTAAGAGACATTCTCCCAAAGAGAAGGAATCATTGGAGCAGCCTCTGCAGCAGACCT